>LJJS01001023.1:68699-97034 GCA_001447215.1 Diaporthe aspalathi
GGGGGGGGGAAGGTGTGGGGACAGGCGGAACTGTAAATCCAGAGGAAATCGAATCAGAGTTGAACTGATCATGCAGCCTGCCAGCCTGCCAGCCTGCCTGGCAGTGTGCGAGCCTGATAGGGTGTGGTTGCTGAAAGGGGGAAAAGTAAAAAGGGACAAAGGAAAGCAAAAAAATAAAATAAAATTGAGTGCGAATGTGACCGGGATGCCGGAAGGTATAGCGAAGGGTGGGGATCAAAGCAGCACACAGCACAACGAAAAGCAACGACGACTTTTGTTCTTGCAGATTGGGACACGGCAGCACGGGGAGATCGTGACAGTCCCGAGAATGAGGCTGTCGTCGCCGCCGCACACACACGCCCTGGCAGGGAGAGGGTGACCGGGGGTGGAGGCTTTGCCACGCCTTGGGCAGAAACTCCGTGTGACCTCGAGAATACAACCTCGACGCCGTGACGAGACAATGAACAAAAAAAGGGCTGAAAGAAGGGGCGGATGGGCATCAATTGGTTGCCGTCCGCCCCGTGACCAGGAGTCAATGCAACCGGAGAGAGGAACAGGGCCAGGGATGCCGAACATATATCATCGACTGTTACCGTGCGAAACGGTGACGTCGATCAAGAACGGCGGAATGCTTTCTTCAGGCACATGGCGGTCTCGCGGGTGTCGTGTGTTGTGTTGTGTCGTGTTGTATTGTTGGAGGAGCCTCCGAAACCCACGATGCCATCGAGACTACCGCGATTACGAAACGGCAATTTGCTGCTACCATGCCATCCATGCCATGCCATGCCATGCTATGGCTGCCTCCCCACGGACGGCGATGGGGATACTGCATTCGACATAAGCGGGCCTCTGGCAGCAGCTTATCAGGCAGTTCTAGGCAAGGGATGCAGGTTGGCCAGGGCTGCTCTCGATGTTATCTGGTACGCTACGCGATACGCGGCCACGATAATATCACGACCGACCTCGAACTCGTCAAATCTCCTGTCACGGAGTGCCGGGGGAGGGGGGTGTGGATGGTGGTGGTGATGGGCGGGAGAAGACTTCTGGAAGCAAAGCAGCCCGTGGTTCGTTCGCCCGCCCTGGCCCTGCCCTGGCCCTGCCCGGCCTCCCGGCCGCGAACCACTTACACGTCCTGCCACCCACACACACACACACCCCCTGACACCCTACACAAAGAACAACAACCCGTCGTTCATTTTAGCGTTCCGGTTCGTTTCTGATGAGACCGGGCAGAAACAAGATTGCAATCTACATGGCACCGGCTCCCCAGCTTCCCCCCCGGGGGGAAGGAGGGTGTGAGGTGGGGAGCGGCGAGGTTGCCGTGGCCGCACGACCATGACCATGCTCCGCGACTTGACTCCATGCACGCCGGCGTTCGAACAATGCGTATCAGGTCGGCCCTGCGACGGGGGGGCGCGGTACACGCACACACACACACGCACGTGTGCGTATAAGGGTGCATGTTTCAATATCCCGTCAGGGCACCCGACCGTTGATCCGCGACGCCACCGAGGGCTGGCAGCGAAACTTTCCTAGCTGCAGCTCTGCCACGTTTTCCGCCCCGTGTGCCGTCGCAGTGGGAAAGGAGAAGTGGAGGGGGGGAGAGGGGGAGGGGTGTGTGCAGAGAGAGAGAGCATGAGGACGAAAGATCCGGCGCCGGCATTTGGGGGGGGGGACATCGAGAAGAACAACACCCCTCTGCCACTCTCTCCGACACACAGACAGATAACACAGGAAAGGGAGAGAGGAGACTCACTCGATCGGGGGGGGGGGGGGTTGGGCAGGCGTCGGGGTCTCGGAAGCCCTGCCGGGATGGAGGGAACAAGCCTGCGGGACGTTCGTTGCACGGGGGTGTGGTGGTCGACGTCGTCGAACGGTTGCAGTCTTGGGCTTGGGGAGGACTCCATGCCCTTCCAAACCCCCACTAAGACTGCAACCACGGAGATGAAGGGGCCAAGGGTCCAGCGTTACGCCCTTCTTGTCTTCGCCTCCTCCCCAGTCGCCCTTCCTGCACGGCTCACACCTCGCTCTCCTCTCGCTTCCTGTTACTCTTGCGCCGTGCACCGGAGAAACACAATTCAGAACATGCCCTGCCCGTATTGCCTCAGAAACCCCTGAGGTTGTTTTTCATGATCCCCTTCGCCCATGTCTCTCTCTCTCTTGGCCCTGAGCTCTTTGATTAGCTCGCATGGCTTGTTTCATTCGGCAGATAGATCAGGACCCCGAGCGTAGGGGATTCGGGGGGCCTGGGGGGCCATGGTTCGGTTCGGCACCTAGTTGACGCCGAAAGGGTTTGAGGAGCGGCCGTCAAGCCCACCCAGCTCCTTGGTCCTGGGAAGCTTGCTCGGCTGTGGGAGGGACAACACGCAGGACATCCGGAAGCCGGAGGAGGAGGAGGGCTAGATGCGTAGAGGGGCTGAGCGCATGTACCGTGTACATGCCAGGTTTGACATTCTTCCCGTATCCGATCGTCGCCCGCCTTCGCCTTCGCCTCGTAGGGCGGTCCGATCGCTGTCGGATCCAGGGCATTTTCAAGATTTTGGCACGCTTTTTTTCTTTTTTTTGATCTCGGTGCACGCATGTAGTAGGTGTACACCACACTACTGGAGAAAACGGCAAGGCGGTGGGGGAAAGTGTGAGTGGTACCATGCTTGATCAAGGTAGCCATTCGCGATCCGCTCGTTTTCGGTTTGGGGCCCTAGTTCTCCTTTGGATGATTTTCACCGAGGCGGCTCCGGGACTCCGGAGTCTGCCAGGCCAGGGCTGTTCGCCCGGTCGATTTGGGTGGCACTGACTGGCGCCTCAGGCACGCGTCCTCCCGTCAGAATCCCATCATATTTACGACATACTGTTCCATGGCTTTTATAAATCGCCCATTCCCCAATTTAAGTTCGCAGACCGCCAGGTCCAAGCCAGCAATAGTCGAGCACGCGCTGCATGGGTGTTCTTGGACACCTAGCTAATCAGCTAAGCTGGTCCAAAAATCATCAACTGCCGGGCCTGTGGTTGTATTACAAGCAAAGCCAGAACACGACACAAATCATCTGGCTTGTTTCTCTTCGCCACTTGTGTCGTGTCGCGTCGTGGCCGTAGCGGAGTAGTGATTATCCTCGAATCCACCGTGCAACGCTTGTGTGGCTCCGCGTGAATCACAGCGTCAGGGTACAGCAAGCATTCCTCGGAACGCTGGAGCCCTCGTCGTGCCTCCCCAGTAGGCTTGCAGCCCGCCAGACTCGAGTCCTGGAACGGTCGGGGCTCGTCGCCGGCGGCGCAGAGTGACAGTCCGAAGTGTCATGGTCCTAAGTTTGCGACGACGGGACGTCCAACGTCCGCGACGCAAGCACGTCTTCCTACTGGCAGGAACCGGCCATGTCGATTGTGGCTGGCGTGCGTGATCAGCACCTCGCCCGTCCCTGCCCAAGCTGTCGGCAGCGGCAGCGGCAGCAGCTGTGCAAGAGAGACGAGTTAGCTAGCAGGGCCCTGTACAGAGGAGGCTGCAAGCTGGCGGGCTTATCCCCGCCATCTTGAACCACACGGTACGCGCCGCGGCTCCGCTCCTGACTTGAACTTCGGGCCTTCGGTGCAGTAACACGACAAGGGGGGCAGCTTCACTTCGCTTCACTTCACTTCACTGGCATGCCGCACGCCGCCAACGGGCACACGAGGTGGCTCAAGCGTGCAGGCGCGCACAAATCATGTGCGTGCGTGCCTCGCTTCTGGACCTGACTGTCAGACGGAATCGATGGCGTGGTGGCCGCCGCGCCGGGATGGGCGTGAACAAGATCTGTCCATCTGTCGGTAGAGCCCCCACCCCTCCTCCCCGGTCGAGCGAGGCCCGTCGACTGGATGAGAGCTGTCCCTCGGGATCTGACATGTACGGAGTGTGCAGAAACCTCTGTGGCACCGATGGGTTCGAGATCAGATCTACCTAGCCCACGTTTGCTCGTGCCGCCCATGGTGTTCGGCGGCCAAGTGGGCCGTGCGACACTGGAAATGTAAATCTTGCCGCCTTGCAGGTCGAGATTTCGGCGCTTGCAAAAGCGCCGAGCAAATGTTCTCCGGCTTCTTCCACAAGGACGGAGACGTTGTTGTTGTTAGCCTGCCATCCAACCACCCAGCACCCAGGGCTGCCAGGCGGCCCCGCACCCTACTGCAGACAAAGACGGATCCGTCCAAGCCCGCTGTGGTTTTAGGTTTTTTTTTTGCGTGCCTAGGCCCGCGACGATCGTCTAATCTAGTTCCTATTCTTGGAACTCTGATCGACAGTCGTTGTTCGACGTTCGAACTAGCGCTGCAAATCGACAGATCCGTACCTCCACCGTCGAGTCCTGCGTCAACCCCGTCACATCGGGCCATCTATGCCCTCTGGCATTCGGAATGTTTCGCTGCCGAATCCTCACGTCTATGTGGGCGAGGACGCCCCCACGAGTAGCCGGTTTGATATTGAAAGCTCTTTGACCCCTCTGGCGATGAGCTGATGTCTTATCGGGACATGTACAATGCACACACGACCGCATGGTGCGCTGGAAGACTAGCATGAGTCCGTGCAGGCCGGCCGGCAGTGCCACCGGACGTCGATGTCTCACAACGTGGGGTATTGGGGCTGTACAAACGGGATCTGAGAGTCCATCTCATGATCTTTTGGGCCTGGCGTTGCCGCCCTCAGCGTCTCGCGCCGGCGCCTCGTGCCTAGACGCTGACAGATGAGTGCGCTGCCACGGATGCACATGATATGGGCGCTTATACCGAGGGGCCTGCTCGAGAACGTGGGTTATTGCCCTCTTCTGTCCCACCGAGCAGCGCAATGAGTGGTGATGAGAGCACGTAGACAACGGACGCTTTGGCGTCTCGGCAGGTCGAACCAGGTCAAGCACAACGAGACAGTGACCTGTTCGGTGGTGGATCCGGGATGGTGACCTGAAAAACATTCATGTACCTGACCTCAGTACGGGACAGCTGGCTGTCCCGGAGTTGCTTCGTTGTCTGGTGATGATGGTTCATAGGCCACGAACTGGATATCCAATGCCTTGCATGACCCTGCTGGACAACAGCGGTATCGAGAACTGCTTTCTCCGGTCGGGACAGGCCATCAGCGGAGCCTCGCTGATGCCATCAAGCCCGTTCGGCAAGTCAAGGACGCCGTCACTGTACTACCGCCCGAGTCAGCGAGGGGCATTTGTCCCACTGACAACCAGTCAGTCAAGCGGCAGGGACACCACCCCACACATTGCAAGGCAGACGAGCGTGCTCTGGTCTGTCTTGCCCAGCAGGGATGCTCCTTTCTGACACAACCCTCCCTAGCGTCGCTCCCTCCCCCCTCAGTCCCATCCTTGGCGTACTCGTAGGGCTGAGAAGGGTCGTTGGTGGTCGGCCTCGTGAGTGCGGCGTCTGGTCGCTCCGTTTCGAAAAGAAACGCCTGCTTTGCTGACGACAACGAGCAAATGATGAGACACGGCGCTTCGATGGCGCCGGATATGTGCACCAAGTACAGTAAATGACGTACATGCCGGTTGGCCGACCCTGCCACTCTCAGGTCCAAGTTCTCGGTCCACTGGGCTCCAAGGGCTTTTCATAGACCACCTTGCCTTTCTTGTCCCGTCTCGGAAGCCGTCGAAACGTGGTTTACGGCCTTGTTACTGGTGTGCCTAGTGCAGCGGGCGGTGTCCGTTGCCCGACAGTGAAACGTTCCAGCTAAGCTCGTCCCGGAGCAGTTCTCCAGGTAGGGCTAGGTGGGAGCTGCTAGGCAGCTCTTTCAGGGCCATGCTAACCACCGGGGCCGGCCCAGAGGTTTGGTAGCTCTGCGCAATGACTGAAGCTAAATCGCGGCCAGTGGGCAGCGGCCCCTGCAAGGGATTTTGATGCCCCCGCCACGAGGCCACAGGCTTCATTAAAATGCCGAGCCCGGCGCACCGATCGTCGTGATGTTAGTGCCAATTCCCACGCCGTGTTACCCGCTGTTGGGGGGATGACCAGGCCACGTCTGCGCTAGGCTGTGACTAACAGGCTGAATGTGCTTTGAGCAACCAGTAGAGAGCCTGCACACCATCAATGGAAACAACCTGGTGCTGCAATGGCAACACCGACAAGTCGACTGGCACCATCAAAGTCTAGCAAAAACAAAGTCCAAGTTATAGACAGCCTTGCGGGTGATATCCAAATGGGCTGGATCTGGTCCGGGACGGTTGCTGTGTAAGTAAGGCTCCTGGCCCGAAAATGGTAATGATAACACCGCTCGACTAGAATTATCTGTCCTCAAGAACCGGGTGGTAGTTGCGTACCACACAGATTGAATAGCAGGAATGATGCAGCCACCATGGCGAAGATGGCTGGCTCCGTTTTCCCTCCTCGGTGGTTGGATACGGACTAGATGTTGGCTGTCTCTGACAGGCCGCCATGAACAAGACAGAGCCAGCGATAGCCGACGGGATTCGAGCAATGGCGGCAGGGTAATCTTCTTTTTTAGTCATCCTGGGGCCAAGGAGACGGTGAGGAGGACTTGGACAATTTGCTGGGCCTTTTGACACCTAACCCAGCTCGCTGCGTAAGCCCGGGACAAGTCGGGGTGTGAGGCTCTCGTCATCTTGTGTCGTCGCCACGGTGCACGGCAGGCTGGCTCTTCTCGCCTGAATTACCTGCGCGGACCAAGCCAACAGCCGCAGTAGAATGGAGGTCAACTGGAGAGTTGGCCAACATGAATCCGTTGATCGAGCCTTTGGGTTATTCGTCTTTCTGGGGGGAGGCGAGGCGTGCAAGATGTGGCAGAGGCTTGACCTGTACCACTTCGCAGAAGATTTTGATGAGCTGGAAGTGTCATTGGTGTCATCTGTCGTCGTATTGGTGTTGGCAATGGCTCGCAATGGCAATGTTGTCAGCTTGCGCCGCGCTGGCATTAGCGAATAGGCGCCTCGAGGCGCTTACATGGGACTCGCGCGGGAACAAGCTGGGCAAGAGAGCAGTGCGAGGCGCCATGCGTTGGTGTTTCTTTGGCAAATCGAGAGGGGATTGTGAGACATTAGAAGTGCTGACAACATGAATACGAGGGCAGCAGGCCCGTGTGCAGTTGCAGAGTTGCGAGGAGTGGGCGCTGGGATTTTGGGACCCGGCCGTCTGTTGGAACATTGATGAGTACAGTACATCCGCCACCTGGACCAGTCTGTCGGGACCAGAAGCCTGCACGAAGATCCGGGAGGATTGTCCGTTGCACCGAGCAGTCTAGTCCGCTTCTTGGAGGGGGAAGCCGTGATAAATATATCGACTGTTCGATGTGAGGCTTGCCGACAACTGATTCGCCGGTGGCTGTTGCGGCACCCGGTACGTTCTGACCGCGACCCGAATGGTGTGTGCCGGTTATTGAACCCGTTGGATGCTGTGATGTGAGCAACAAATGATCGAGTCGGTACCAGCACCACACCTTTCGTTCACTTGCAGTCCCCTTCGAGAGTCTCGAGGAATACTGTGCCCCGTGTCGTGACACAAGCCATGAAAGACATTCTCACTGTGTGCGCCGTCTTGGCGGTCATCAAATCGATCCAAGTTACAGGCCTGGCTGGGTTCTGCTATACAGCTCGAATGGGAAGGCGGAGGAGCTGTCAGGCCCCTTCCCCCCCAAAACCACATTGCTTTCGGGTCTGTGATCGTGCCCAGTTAGCAGCACCGTGGAGGTGTCAATTTACCGAGAAATGACTATTGAACATTGGGCATGGGCGCTACTCGTGGGGATGAGCGTGCTCCCTGCCCCTCTCCGGCCCCCAGCGTCGATTGCTGACGACGGGATATGCTTGAGCTCGGGCTCGGGCTCGGGTGCTGTCCTTGGGGTACAAGCTGGCCCTGCGGTTTGCAGGCCAAGCAACCCGCTGCGTTTAATCAGAAGGATTGGGCCTGGGTTTGAAGATTGGGACTGAGGTGGGGTGGGGTGACAGTGGTTGAGGGCCAAGAGAGAGGGTGGACGGACTCCACAATGAGGCACCAGACGTGCCGACAGGGGCAGACGGTGACTGTTGGTTTTTTTTTTGCTTTTGCTGCCATGTAGGGCTGGGGGATCACCCGCTCCCAGATTAGCGACCTTTTGGGAACCTTGCACCGTCAGCATGGGAAACCTGACCTATGTGAGACTGAGGACACCGCCACGGAGGCAACGACAGGTCTCAATTGTCCCGCGCACACTCACGACCCCTACCTTTCTCGCTCAGTAAGTTGGTACCAAGAAAGGAAAGGCGGGAGGGGGCTGATGTTGGTGGCTCATAGTAGAGAGGGCAATATCTTGATCCCGCCAATGCCGTGGGCTTGGGCCCAGGGCCGTCTCTCAATGTCATGGCCGGCACTCACAAGTCAGACGGGCCTGACAGAACAGGCAGACAGGTCGATGGGGAGTATGTAGGACAGCGTAACGCGGCGTGGCGTGGTCGGTAGGGCATGGCTTTGGGTGCGCCCGATGTGCATTGGCGTGGTATGGGGCGCGGGCGCTGGTACTTTTATCAGGACCGGCCTTGTTCTGTCTGGAATGCAAAGGGTGCGAGACGAGGCAGGCTCCGTCGATGGACCGTCGTCCAGTCAGAGTGTTGGCTCTTTTGGGGACAGGCCAACCCCAAACAGTCGAGCCCGGGGATGGAGCATGGAAGAACCCTAGCAATCGATGCGATGTTGGAGAGAGGCATGATGCCCTGCCCTGTCGTGCCATGCCTCCTGTTCACCATCAGGCACTCCCAGTCCCTGTCCTAGGCAGCCCAAGCCTGGCTTGTTCCGTCCCGCCGGGCAGTGTGGATCCGGGGGGGGGGGCAGTTGGTGATTGTCGGTGATTGTCACTGATAGTCGAGATTGTCGCGATTGTCGTGGCTGTCGTGGCTGTCAGACCAGGCCAGGCCAAGCCGTCGGCTGTTTGCCGCTTTGCTCTCTGCCCCGGTCGCGCCTCGAGTGGATGTTGGGACGTGGGCGAGTGGACGGCTGCGACAGGGAGATTGTGCGGACGTGTGGACGTGTGGACGTGTGGGTGTGTGGATGCCCAAATCCTGTACTCTACTCTAGACATAGGCGAGAGTCGACTACTATCCTGCTATGGCTGCCGGGTTGCATGCAATTGACCAAGCACGGCAGGCTTTGCATGGCAGGGCGTGTCCCGGTATGGCAGGGCAGAACAGAGGTGGTGATGATGGTGAGAGGCTTGACCAAAGCTTCAGCATGGCTTGAGGCTGATGACATAACAGGCAGAATACGTTGAGCGTCGGCCAGAAGTAAACGGTAAGCAAGCACATGGGCAGACAGGCAGACGGGCTGACGGGCAGACGGGCAAGGGGCCAGTCGTCAACGTCACCGCGTACACACGTTTCTGCCCTACGAGGAGAAAACGGTGAAGGAGGGGTCCAGCCCAGCGAGGCAGGGACGAGATGCAGGTTCCGCAGGTGTGTGCAGCAGTACTGGTGAGCAACCTGGAGAGTACCTGTCCGACGCAGACCGCCTCGGGCACAGACCGTGTTGTCAGATGTACCGAAATGGTCCCGTTCTCAGGACTACTGTGCCATGACCGTATGACATCTCGGTAGGTACGTAGTAGTATTGGTGATGGTCAGACGATGGAGGTGGGATTTACTCTTCATGCCCACGTACCACCAAAGTCGCCGTTGCGGATCTGACCAGCCTCCATCTTTACAAACTGACCTTTCACGACTGCGCATCGGATGACTGGTCTGATGGTCTGGGACTGAAGTGAGTGAATGATCGGTGACTGGACTGGGCGGTTGAAGGCTTTCCAAAACAAGTGCCATCTACCACCCATACCACACCGTACTGCATACTGCATGCTGCTGCATGCTGCACACTGCCAGGCTGCTATCAATCCCTTGCCACGCCTTACCAAGCCATGCCATGCGAGGCGAGGCGAAGAGGCGTTGGGAGGTGTTGTGTTGCGCTGCATCGCTTCGCATCCCCTTCCCTTCCCTCCCCTCCCTCCCCTCCCTTCCATGCCCGTCTTGCCTTGCCGTGCCGTGCCATGCCACACATACATAACACATGTGTGGACGCACATGTATGCTGTGCATGCTGCTGCCCTTTTTATTTTTAGAAACAATGTCTGTCCTCATTGCCCTCTTCTCCTGCCCAAGTCTGCTATACTATGTACCAGAGAGGGCGAGTGCAAGAGCAGGTTGGTTGACATATGCGAAGAACAACTATATGTCGGAGATGGCGTGAGCGAACGAACCTGTCGATTTCTTCCACAACTATGCGTTTCTGTGCCCATCGCGCTTGCTGGCTGCGCTGCACGCGCAAACAGGTTGGACGTATTAATATGGTGGGGCTGACTGCGTCGTTCATGGTTCACGGTTTAGGTTCACCGTCATCCAATCCGTCCGATTTTACTGCGGTACGGGCATGTCTCGGTGCAAAAAGGGAAAGAGCGAAACAGTTGCCGCATTCGGCAGCACAGTCCCTAAATGGATACACCGGTACGCCGGTCAATGAACGATGCAGCGCAGTGCAGTGGCCAACTGTGAACAGGGCACAAGCACAGGCACAGGCACAGGGACGAGCACAGACGCAGGCAGAGACGCAGACAGAGAACACAGAACACAGAACACAGAACATAGTATACGGAACACAGATGGACGGACACAGGAATACATGGCGCAGAAACGTGCAGGATGGAGGAGCAGCAGCAGCAGCAGCAGCAGCAGCATGCCGTTGCCCTCCCTCGTTGTGGTACTGGCAGGGCTGGGGGACCAGGCAGGGCACGACAGGGCAGGGCAGAGCAAGGCAGAGCTCCAACGGGGAGGGACCCTGGCGGGAGGGAACGCAGGGAAATGGGCGAACGTCGAGACTCCGTGCCTCGACTCCACTAGAATAGCAGGTACAAAAGCGACTTTGAGCCTGCCCACTGCCCAGGCCTGCCCGAGCCGGACCCCTGCTTCCCGCCTCGAGCATGGGCTACCATTCCGCCCTAAGCCCATTTCGGAGCCCCACCTGGGTTCCCTGGTCAGACACCCTGGACCTGCCGGGTACCCAGGTATTTAGGAACCCCGTACCCTACCCTAGTACCGGTACCCTGGACTGTACAGGTACCGGTACTGGACCAGGGTGCAAGGAACGAGCAGCGAGGAGCAGGGAGCAGAGCAAGAAGCAGCAGTAGAGAGACATGCGCAGACACACACACACCCCATACCGAAGAATGGAAGAGAGCTAGAGAGAGAACACACACACACACACACACACGCGCGCGCACGCACAGAGAGAGAGAGCGAGAGAGCGAGAGAGACAGACAGAGACAGAGAGATTGAGTGAGACCCTGTAACCATAACCGTAAACTCCAACTTTACCCTGCCTTACCTTGCCTTGCTCTGCTCTGCCCTGCCCTAGGTACCTTGCCTTGCCTTGACCAACTCCCCTCTCCCACCATGTAGTGACATGATACGTACATACCTTAGCTGCGTAAATCCGTGGATACGTACTTAGATGCCCCCGTCCTTCCTTCCTTATACTGCTGAAAGACCACTCACACTACCCTTGCCTGCCTCACCAAGCTCACCTCGACGTACCGAGACTACTTACCTACCCACGTCCTACCTACATCCTTCCTCCTCCTCCTCTAACCTTCTCCCCCCCCTGTTACCTCCTGTACATGGCCCAAGACTTGTGCAGAACATAAGGAAAGCACATCCGCGTCCTCCTCCCAACCCTCCACCACCCCCCTTCTTGAAATATTGCTTGCTTGTGCTGCTACTTGTCGGTCATCGTCCTCGATCTTCAACCTTGCCCTCGACCTCAACCTCTGTCTTGACTCGACACGACACGACTCGAATTTATTACGGGCCCCTGGACTGGAACCCAGCGACCCTTCTTTTTTTTTCCCTTTTGGATTCTCGTGCTGCATCTCGGCACATCTTACCTTATCTGCATTTAACGTCTGATCGGTTCTGCCCTGTTCTGCTGGTGCTACTGTTTATATTGCTATCGGTCCTGGTGTTGCTGTTGTTGTTATACGCAAGCGTCATACATCCGTCCTTTATTTGGCCACCGCCAACCACGACTTTGTTTACCTAACGACCTCGTTTCGTCCGCTTCTACCCGCAGCATTCAAAAAAAGAAAAGAAAAGAAAAGGGATCTAGGCGCCGCCTCCCTGCTGCTTGTCCGACCACTTGGGTTACTGCAACCGCCACAGCCTCCAGCACATGCCGTAAATATATATCGTTCGGCATAAGCATCCTCACCAAACACCAAACCTCACATCAGCATCGGCATCGGCATCGGCATCGGCGCCTGCGCAACAGCAGCTTCCGCCGTTTCGGGTCCTTGCGCCGTCACCTCCACTCCTGCTGCGCTCCAGTATTTACCTGACCTTGGACCCGTTCATACACGACTCAATCCACCCCCGACCTCCCATGGCGCATTGAGTCCAGACTATCTTACCCCCAGATCACCAGACCACCTCGCGACAAATGCCCTGGGCTCCCGAGACTGCATACGACCCCAGACCTCGCCGCCTTCACGCCCAGCAGTAGCAGCACAACTCCTGTTGTTGACTCGCTCTCTCAAACGTCACCTCTTGCCTCTGACGTGGGTCCCAGAACTCCCTCGGCGCCAGAACCGCCTTCCTCTTTCTCCTGACACTCTCTAACCGCGCCCCTACATCAGGTGAACCAGACCCTGCCCTACAGCCAGCCAGTTTCAACCCTATCCTCGCACCAGCCTGCATTCCTCGCCGGCGGTACGAACCTACGAACCTACAGATCCTCCCCCCCCCCCACCAAATCCAAGATGGACATCCGCGGCGCACGACCGCCGGGTCCTCCCACGATATCAATATACGACGACGATCGCTATGGCTCAAGTCAGAGGCCCTTTGGCTCCCATGGCTTTGGCTCCCACGGCCCTTTCAACCCAAATTTTGAACGAAGCTTCTCGCCCGGGGGGATGGGGATACCAAATGCGCCCTCCCACGACAACGCGCCACCCGCACTGCCCCCACCACGTTTCGTACCAGTCGATGGGCCACAACCGCATCACAACGACTATATCGAGCGGAAACGCAAGGAATCCTACAATGAGAGCTTCTTTGGGGGCAGGAGCGGCGAGAGCGGCTATGGCAGTTGGAAGTCCAGGGCAACACCAGACGAGACTGCAGACTATCGCAGGAGAGAAAGCAACACCACCCTGACAGGCAACGACGAAGGCTACTCGAGTCTGTCGAGTTACGCCTCCTCCACGTACGTCCACCTGCTGTCGTCTCATCTGTCTCCTTTTTGCCCCATCAGGTGGGCGAAGAAGCAGTCATACATTCGCGCGTAATCTGGCCGAGCGACTCCTGGCCTTTGGAGCTCACAACTAACTTTCTGTGCCCAGGTCACGAGACAAAGCCCCTAGTTTCCGTGTTCACGACCAGTATAAATTCCCTTCTGGCGATTCCTATGACAGCCAGCAGCTTAAGAAGTTGGATGCGAAGAAAGGCCTAGAAAATAGTGTCCCTTCTCGCGGGTCGGCGTTGAGCGCCTCGATGCGCTCGCTGCAGGACGGCCCGTCCCCTACATGGCCCTCCATCGACCGCCCCCATATCCAGCTCCCTCAACTTTCACTCCCGAACCGCCCCAAGCCCGCCCCTATTTCCGAGTCCACGGGCTACCCAGACACACCTCTAACCTCGGCCGTGTCTCCTCGGAGCACACCCTTTGCGCAACTGGCTCGGTCGCACGATTATCGCTCACCCATCGAGCTGCCGTCCGCGATTGACTTCGACAGAAGCCCATTCTCGAGGAACAGGAGGCAAAACTCTGGGGCGTTTCCCGGCGACCTGACGCCGGCCGATACATATGACCACGAGATGGAGTTTCCTATGGACGAGACCAACAGGTTGCGCCACATCCACCTGGACGAGGGCCAGCACTCTCGCGTCAACAGTTTTGACACCCAGTGCCAGAGTCTTAAGCGACGGGCGTCTAGCCCCCCTGTTGAGGAGCCAGCTCTACGGAACGCATCTAGCCACAGCGATCTCCTTCGCCGCCGCGAAGGTATCTCAAGGGGCAGCCCGGCGCCCCGCCTTTCGGTCAACCCACCACACGGTAGCATATCTTCCGTCTCGTCAGGGGATCGGAGTGGGAGTCTTGGAGGATTGAGCACAGCCACTAGCATGACCTCTTCGCTGTCATTTGGTCGGAGATCACCCATTGGCCTGTCACCAACGGATGTGGGAAGCTCACCCTTCGCCACACCAAACTCATTGACTCTGAGTCCAAGAACATCAATTGTGCCTCGGAACGGTCTGCATCAAAGGGGGCCGAGCGACCAGAGGAACATGGTAAGCCCGAGGAAGCTGACAGAGCCGACCTTGCGAACAAACAATGGAGTTGGGAAAATCCAAGGTTTCTACATGTGCGACTGTTGTCCGAAGAAACCCAAGAAATTTGACACTCGTGAGGAACTCGGGTTAGTAAAGCACCACATTCAAATCTGCACACCAATAGGGAGAGCCCGGCTGACCAAGGATCTCACGCAACAAAACAGAGCTCACGAGGCTGAGAAACAGTATGAGTGTGCCTACTGTGGAAATCGTTTCAAGAACAAGAACGAGGCAGAGAGGCATCAAAATTCCCTGCATGTACGGCGGCACTCTTGGTCTTGCTCAGCACTCGCGACCTACGACAGGGCGTTCCACGAATCGACCACCCGACCTGGTGAAGCCGACACCTGTGGATATTGCGGTGAGGAGTTTGCTCGATCCGGTTTGACCCCGGCGGGGCACGTGCGGCACGTCACCGAACAGGACTGGGATGAGCGCGTGCGTCACTTGCAAGACCACCACAAGTTCCGCGAGTGCAACAGCTCCAAGAAGTTCTACAGGGCCGATCATTTCCGGCAGCATCTCAAGCACAGCCATGCGGGAACAAGTGGCAAGTGGACCAACATGCTCGAGAATGCATGCATGATGGAAGAGGAGCCACCGCAACCACCCGGGAGGTGAGGTGAGCTCTTCGTAGTGGAGGACTGAGGTGGCCTGGCCGTGGCGGGCGGGCTGCGTTGCACACATCCGTGAAACAACAGGGCGCAATTACGGGATTTGTTTTTGTGTGAGGCCTCGCAAAGAGGAGAGCTTGTCAACACCAACAAGCTGGGCGGTGAACCCCGAGTACGACCAGTCACCTTCTGGGCTGACAATCTTGTGGCCGCGAGCCGGCCGTGGTCACCAAGGGCGGGGGGGGTGAAGGGAAGGCCGCAGCATCGCGACGTCAGATGTGTAGTACGGCATGTCTGGCAAATCAAACGCGAGCTGCACTGGCCAAGGCGTCGCTTGGGGCGCTCGAAACTGCGGGCAACGCTCATGTCGACTGTAAGAGGGCTGGCCTAAGCGGCAGCAGCAGGGCTGGGAATTCAGACGTCTCGAAGCAGTTCGCCGCTATGCGGGGACGGCTGACAACACAAAAGACGTGCGCCACATGGCCCGCGCTAAAGTAATTATTCTATACGTTTTAAGCCGAATGCAGCCCTTTCGTTGGTGGCTGGCATCGCGACAAAATACAGAAATCAATTCCCAACCTCAAAAACACAGTCTTCCTGGCGCGTCAGAGCGGTGACATTGGGCCCCGCCAGCGCCACCATACAACCGGGGGTCACTGGGAAGAATGCGAGAAGCAGAAAAGCAGAGCTCTCGAAAGGCAATTGAAAATCCGCTGTGCCATGTTCCCCACTCCGCACGGGCAGATGGGGAGTTGGCCATGGTGCGCGAAGGATTCAGGTGGGCCACCACAGGACAGAGCCTGCCTGCAGGAAGCGTTGGCGCACACTCTGCTGGCAAAGCTCTGTCGAATTAGGCGCAAGGCGTCCGCCTCAAGGCCTTGGAGCCCTTGTTTTCACTGTGACACGGACATGGCATCATTCCGGATAGTTCGAAGGATGTCGACCCCCGACCTGATGGCCCTCGATTGATGCTGTACCCACTGGCCGGCCTAGGCTTGTGGGCTGGCTGGCGTGACTGCCTGAGACCACGGCAGATGCAACTCTCACACAGGCACGGTCGGCCGTACCCATAATAGCTCGATCGGGCCGTTCTCTCTTGCCTGCAGAGCTGTCACCGGCAGCGGTACTTCAAGATCGGTGCCTGGGGTGGTGGAGGGTTTTTTTTCGCCTGCATTATACGGAGACGAGGACCTTACGCACGGGACCCCCCTCCCCCTCCCTCTGCCTCATGCCACGCACGGTTGCCAACGAACCAGCTCACGTCTGCCCACGATAACTCGGCTGCTCTTGTTGCACGACAAAAGGACCACATGCGACGAGCCTAGTATTCTGAGAATACGGGAAGTCGATTTCCCCGGGATACTGCCGCTCACAGCAATGCGGACTGCTCCATGGGCGGCTTGCCGTCTCTGTCTGCACGACCCGAATCCATCGCATATTCCCCTGCTGGACCCCTGGTTCCGAGCAGTTTCTACTAGACAGCCTGCCACAGTCGATCCTGAAGAAGCCACAACAAATCGTTCGACTAGGGTCTGCGCCGCCCAGGCTAGGTTGCTTTTTTTTGCTCCTGAAACTTTCGGCAGGTTAACAAGTTGCCTAGCTCAGTTGGTGGTTCGGACTGAGTATTCCTGCTGCCTTGCGAACTTCAGGGACATACCCAGAACACACGTTCGCGTAGCAATGTGGGGCCCCACTACTCGAGCCAAGATGGGCGGGACAATCATACATACTCCACGTACGTCGGTGACAGCGCTTGCTCTGCAGCAAATCCCTCGCAGATCCTCTTTTTAAGTAGCACTGTTTCCTGTACCGACTGCTCGGGAACGCCGGCTTGTCCGCTTTGTGGTTCGGTTGGGGGGAAGGGGGACTACATACCCGGATACATGGGCTGTCTGTCCATGCCGGGGCCCGCACTGCCAACGCGGGAAGGGGGTGGGAAACGATGCTGATTATCGATGTCGACATTTTTTTCTTTCTTCAAAGGAACACCGGATTATATCCCGTATGCCGGCTGTGGGACGCGGCGCGGCAAGCCAATAGGCTCCCATGAAAAGCGCGCTGTCAGCCCCAAGCCGGACCCAAGACAGAGAGCCCTACCGCCCGTCGTCACTGCCTTGGCTCGTAGCTACCGGGCCACGAGGAGGATGTGGCGGGCGGTCGGCCGGTCATGGGGATGGGGGAAAGGCCCACAGCAGAAGGATGTACTTGGTCGGGGAGGAGGATTCTGGTGCCCTGCCTGCCTGCCTGCCTACATGGGGGGTTGGTTGGCTTTCCTTTGAGCTACACTCAACTTTCCTGTTTCCCCACCACCAATCACAGCTGTACACTGTACACGCTGGGTACTCGCCGGGTCGCTTCTCAGCCTGCTGCCTTGCTGCCGGGAGTTCTGTTGATCAGTCGAGCGGTGCGGGTCTTTTGATCCAATAAGTTCGGTTTGTGCTCCACAGCACTTGTTGGATGGATTGATGTGCAAGGAGTCCTGGAGCCCTTTCCGCGTGCCGGTAATTTGGGTCTCTCTGCAAGGTTTGCTCATTGGACGAGCCGCGACTTCATGGGGGGCGCTCGCGTCGCCCATACCTAGGTACTCTCGAACCGAGCGTTGGCACATTCGACCTTTGGCCGGTTGATGGTGAGGGGGAGAAAATAGAAGCGCGTTGAGTTCTGTGTCCGACGGTTTTTTTTTTTTGGTCCTTCTTTTTTTGGGCACATGCAATATGCACTTTTTTGCATGGGGCCCCCAATACGGGAGGTCTCGACCGCATCATCAGCATCAGCATCAGCATCGTCAGCATCATCGCTCAGCCTTTCCGGAGGGAGGCAGAGCGAGTATGTATAAGTACATCTTTAGACGGCAAGGAGTCTCTTATTCTGGGAGAGGTCATCGCACAACCGGCGGGCGCCCGGGGCTTCGGCTCGATTCGCTGGGAGGATTGACTGCCTCGTCTGAATCCTGGCGCTCAACGGTTCTTTTTCTTGGCTCTACGTACCTATGGGCCAGCCAAGAGATGAGCCGTTGCAAGGGGGGGGAAAAAGAGCGGCGATGTGGGACGAGAATAGGCGACAGTCGCCCTGGGGATGGGCGGTGGGCAGCAGTCTATCTGCCTGCCTGCCGCTGCTGCCTCGCCTCTTGGTAAGGGTTACCAAGCCCTGGGTCGAAGCGAGAAGAGATTTGGGTTACTGAAAGTATCAATGTTGTTGTGAACGTGTGTGGGGGGCGGGGGGCGGGTTTCCTCTGCGGGCTGAATTGGATGCCTATCGTCGGTCTTGCCGGTCTCGTCGCGGGCCGGTAGGCGATGGAAGGAGAGGAAACAAGGGTTTTTCTCCTGAGGTCAGGGAAAGGGGGGAGGGTTTGGTGGTATACGTTACATCACTCAATTAGCCCCCCCCTTGGGATTGGGATTTTTCTTTTGTTCTTTCCGTTTTTTTTTTTTCTTTTTTTTTTCCCCCCTGTCCTATTTCTCAAATTTTCCCTTTTATACCTTGTACGGCGTTTGCAGATGGGCTAGGTAGTCTACATAGTAAGCATCTGGGTCTGAGGGATACTTCAGGACGCGGGCGTTGGAGTGAAGCACCCTGCCAGATAGCAGGTGTGTTTTCTTTCTGTCGCATTTGAGCATGCAATATCACACACACGATAGGGAAGCCCAACGGAACCAGACACTGCTGCTTGGTGAAATTCCCAATCAATTATCACATGTGAAGTGGTGTTCCGAGGATGACAGCAAAATCACCTAGGAATATGATGTGGGGGTGATATTGATGTGCTGTTGTTGTCTCTGATAGTTGAGAAGGAGCGCGGGAGGAATGAAGGATGAGCAGCGAATCTGGGTTTCCTCTCCCATCCCCCCCCTCCACCGTGGTAATCTTTTCACAACACCCCGGGCTAGCCCGTTCCCGAGTGTCTTGAAATATTGGCCGAGTAACTAAATAAGGGCTTTACCATTTATGAAGCCTTAACTACAGGGTTTTTCGACCGAAGGAATTGGGTGGGATCCGTCGTGTGGCTTGTGTCACCTGTCAACGGTACAGCATCATCCTGCGTAGGGCCTGGGGCGAGCAAGGGAGGCAGGCAGGCAGGAAGGTTAGGAAACTGAGCGCATCGGTTGAGTGAAGTGTGACGTAGATGGGGTATCATGTGGCCTGGGAAAGGACTTGAGATGTGATGACGAAGATAGCAGGTGCTGGGGATCTGGACGTAGGATTGATGATGGGGTGGAAGGATGTATGTCGCAAAATGAGCTTGAGAACCCGTGATCAGTCACTAATCCAGGCCGCATCGTGTTGCTATTGATGGTCATCTACTGAGGCCCAGCAGGTATATTCAAGTCGGCATGGTGGACTACCTATGTAAATACGCAGCACTGGCACCACCATGCAAGTACGTTTGGGAGTCTCCATGGGGACTTCTTGAATTGTTCTACTGTATCTTACTGAAACTTAGGCAGGAGAGAGGCAGGATCGTCTCTTGTTCAACCTTATGCAAGCGTGTCAGTGGCTGGCTTGACCGGATGTTAATATATCAAGGTGTGACTGATGAGTGCAAGTTGAGAAGGGGGTGATTAGTAAGCGGTGAACTCGAGGCCATTGAGTTACCTACCTAGGCAGCTAGTTAGTAAGCAGGTGAGCAGGTGAGCAGGTGAGCCCTTGACTGGTGACGGAACTGCTCCGCGCTAGGTCTGGAATGTGGGGAACATTGAATCAACATTGAACATTGAACGGCCGTGGGGGCGGAAATGCGGGGCAACGGCAACCACTTTTTTCTGTCTTCAATGTTGTCCTGCTCCGGTGGAAACACAACATTGACGTCGGTGTCGACTGTCTCGCAGCTGGCAAGCCCGGGCCCTTGCCTCGCATCTGCAGTCTGCATCCGAACCTGCATCTGCATCTGATCGACCGGACCACGCTCCGTCTCCGTCGGCTGGACTGGATCCAGCATTCCACTTGTCTACGCCAGTTGACGTTGACCAGACCTCGCTCACCGTCACCTGCTTGCTGTCCGTCAAATGTCACATCGACCCATCAGACAGACAAGCACACACCGCACACACACCGTCCACACGACTCACGACACACGACGCACATCGCGCACATCGCGCACATCGTATCCACCTGCCTCTTTGGACATTTGAATAATTGGACACGACGACTCCTCGCTTCTCTCCGGACAGGGGACCCGAAATGATCACAGGCCAGGGCGATCACTGGTTGCAAGATTCACTGACGGACTCTCAGAACGGAAACTGGACCAGACCGCATTGAGACGATGCCATCGATTGATGAGTCAGACCCACCACCAAATATCAACCCCACCACTGCCGATACCAGCACCAAGACCACAGCAGACACAAGCACAGGCAAAGGCAGAGACACAATCACGCGGCAGACCTTAACAGCCGCGACAGCCAGCGACTTCAAAGGCAGCATAGACATCGACAACTTCGCCTGTATTGACGGAAGCGACGGTGAGGGCGAGGACGAGGGCGAGGGCGAGGGCGAGGGCGAGGGCGAGGGCGAGGGCGAGGGCGAAGGAGAAGACTACGACAGCGATACCACCGCCCACGACGTCACCTCCTTGTCGCCCGGCTGCTGCTCCCGCTTTGCCGCGCTGACAGGCCTGGACATCAACGAGATCAAGCGGGAGCTGGCTGCCCACAACAACAGGAACAAGACACCTGCAGCTGCCGCCGACAGGGACCCGCCAAAACACCGCTGCCACGGCCCGCGCTCCGCCTTCGAGGGCGCCGACCACGCCCACCTGCAGTACATCGAGAAGAAGGCTATGGCACTCAATCGCGTCGACGGGCCCGACGAGCTCTATGTCGGCGGCGTCTTTGCCCTGCGCCGGCCCGGCGCCATGGAGGGCAAGGCCATCACACACATCCTCAGCATGATCAAGTACAGCTTCGTCGAGTGGCAGGGCTTCGAAGACCACTACGTCCACCTCAGCGTCGACGTCGACGACGTCGAGGACGAGGACCTGCTGGTGCACCTGCCGCGCGCCGTGAGGTTCATCGACAGGGGCCTGCGCGGCGGGAATGGGCCCTGGCCGAGAGGTACTGCCCTGCCGGGGACGAAGCGGAAGGGGGCGGCGGCGGCGGCGGCGGCAGGCGACCAGGATGCGCCAGCCACAACAGACAAGGACGACGGCGAGCGCGAGAAGCAGAGGGCAGAGTCGTTACCCGAGGCACAGATGCGCAACATGTCCCTGCAGGAGCACGCCCCCGCCCCCGCCGACCCCTCAAAACCCGGCGCCGTCTTTGTCCACTGCGCCATGGGCAAGTCGCGCTCCGTCACCGCCGTGTTGGCCTACCTCCTGTGGAAGTATCCGCACCGCTACGGCCTGACGCCCTCCATGCTCGACCCGTCCCAGCGCGCCCCGGACGCCGAGACGGCCCGCAAGGCCGTCCAGGGCGCCCTCGACTGGGTGCGGCGGACGCGCGAGATCGCCGAGCCGAACCCGGGCTTCATGCAGCAGCTCGAGATGTGGGTCATGATGAGGATGCCCACCGCTGCCGGTGACGACGCCGTCGAGAGGCACCCCGTCTACCAGCGCTGGCTGTGGGAGCGCGAGGTCGAGGAGAGCGCCAAGATCGGCAAGGCCCCCGAGTGGATCCGCTTCGAGGACGACCACGCCGACGAGGAGAAGCTTCCCAAGCCTGAAAAGGCCAATGCGGACGACGACAGCTCCAAAACAACAACCAGCGAGCTGCGCTGTAAGAAATGCAGGCGCGTCCTGGCCACGTCACGCTTCATCATACCCCACCAGGAGCAACAGCAGCAGCAGCAGTCCAAACCACCCTGCCCGCACCACTTCATCGAGCCGCTGTCGTGGATGAGGGACGTGCTGGAGGAGGGCCAGCTGGACGGCCGGCTGATGTGCCCCGGAAGCGGCGGCGGGGGATCCCGGTGCGGGGCCAACGTCGGGCGCTACGCATGGCAGGGGTTCAAGTGCAGCTGCGGCGAGTGGGTGTGCCCGGCATTCTCGCTCCAGGCGAGCAAGGTCGACGAGATCAGGGCGCCCAAGAGACAGCAGCAGCAGCAGCAGCAGCAGCAGGACGGGGCCGGTGGTGCCACCGCTGCTGCCAGGGCGGCCGCGCTGGGGATCCGCATGCCCCCTGGGAGGAGGCAGAATAACCTCTAGGCGGGGCACGACTGTATAGATCGAGAGTCATCGGCCGGCTTGTTCCGCCGTGTTAGAATATTGGACTGCGGATGGGTATGACGAGACAGAGCAGAGTACTTGCGGATGGTACACTGGGACAGTTGTGCCCAGCCTTACAAGGTCAGGCCAGGCAAACCCAGCCCAGGAAGGCCTAGCTCGGCCCTGCCCTCGTCCCAGCCCTGTGAGGCAACAGTCCCGGGGCTCGTCGGCCAGCTGGGGCCCCACCGGTTTGCTGCTCAGCCTCCTAGTACACAGAATTTTGTACACCGATGATGGTCCAGGTGGGGTCGGGGCCACAGGAGTTCTGTGCTTGCCTGCGGCCACTGCCGAAACCGGTGAAGTGCTATGACAACACTTCAGAAATCGCAGCCAACATGCGCATGCTGTCTGTGCCTGTTGGTCTGACAGCAACAAAAACTTTTTTCCTTCCCCTGGGGCTAGGGGAAGTGATTACCAACCTCATCGACGATGGGGAAGAGGGTGGAGGTTGGGAGTGACCTGCCGAGGTGGGTCGTGGTTGTTGTTTTTCTGCCCAGCCCGCCGGCCCCCGAGCGGCCGCCCGCCTGCTGCATGCATGCATGCATGCAGGCGGCTGCATGTTGGTCGACTTGGTTGACTGCATATGTAGACCTGCATGGTGTGGAAAGAAAAGTGGAAAGAGACGCATACATACACAGAAGGAGAGAGAGACCGACTTGCATGCGGCAGAGTCATGATGCCTGGTATGCACGTATGTGGGCTGGCGCGGCCCCACGATGCTGCTGCTGCTTGCGCGGGCATGGTGGGGATGGCGATGAAGGGCATGTATCTATCTACTTCCGCTTTGTGAGGTACATAATAACATCATGACAGGCCGTTGACCGAACGGCCATGTGGACTGCACCAAGCACCACTGACAGGGCTGGCTGGCCTGCCCTGCGCCGCACCCGCGCATGCCTCTGGTGTATGTATGCATGTATCAGACGTAGGCTCGTATTGTGCAACAAACTAAAACTCGGGGGCCCTTTCGTCCTGCGTGCTGTACGTGTTGGTTCTTCTTGTTGCTACCACCACCCACACACCAACAACCAACACCCACATCCTTACACATTTGTCCCCCCCCCCCGGCCACTGGGACAAGAGGATGGTGGGCTTTCCGCACCGGCCTTGGGGCGGGGTTCTTGGGAGTCCGACCCAGATGGTACGATGCCGAGGTGCAATGGAGACTGCATGCCATTGATGCCTGGGATCTTTTGTAAATCTAGCGGGGGGGGTTTTTTTTGGAGGGGGGGTGGGCCACCGGGGAGGGATGGACGGAATGGAACAGAACAGAACGCTGGGACGGGGGCCCGGGTTTCGAACAGCATCCGACCGACTGGAACGACTGACTGACTGACTGCTGGCTGCCCTGTCCTTGACGATTCCACGCGGTGTGGATGAAAGCTCTTCCATCGTATACGCATCGTATACGCGTACAGCACACACAAGATTAATAAACATCCAGGAGTCCAGTTGTTCGGGAGCGCCCTGTCCTGGTTGATCTGCAAACATCATCACAGCCTTAGCCAGGTGGACCGACCCCCATCCTGAGACCTGAAGTGTTTGGTTCATCTACATCGGACCCCGATGTGTCCATGCAAAAGCGGGCTCGGTCACTTGGGGGTCAGTCAAGCGGGTGATGGCGAACTACATTTGCCGGAGAGCTGTCGCCTGTAAGGAGTCAACTGGTTCACCCCCCCCCCAACCCCTGTCCCCTCAATGGGCAGAGAGAGAAAGCATCAAATCCCGGACGCAAAGGGAAAGAAGAAATACTGCGGGGCCGGGAGGGCCTGTTGGTTTTGGTGATCTGATCATCAATCCCGAGGTGGATGGGCAAGGGTGTGAAGTGCCCTCGCCGCACAACTGCAGTGGATTTTATTTAGTTCGGTGAAGCTCTCTGACGATACCACGGGATCGTACCGTGTGGAGTTCACTCAGTCGGTCAGCCAGCCAGTCAGTCCATCCGCAGTATGTACTTCTACATCACCATCTACTTACCTAGGTATTTACCTGCCCCCCCCCCCTCCAGAGAAAACACAACCTGCTACTGCCGCCGGGATTCCCTTCCTTCCTGCCCCTGGCTGTGGGGCCCGGCCCAACAGGTCAAGCCACCCACCCTTTCCCCCCCCAAAAAGCCCCCTGCTCGGGATCGCAGCCCTGCGAGGCACTTCTGACGTGTGAAGGAAATGGAACGACCAGCATATTTCCTTTTTTTATTTCTTCGCACTATTATCAATCACGGAAGATTCCAATTTTCTCAAACGACGAGGAGTAGTGTCCGTTTTGTTTGTTACCGGCCTACACCCTGACCTTCGTGCCCTCCGCACTACCAAAGTATCTATGCCCTGTGCCGCGGTCTCGCATGCCGCTACGGTAAGCCATGTCATCACGTAGTTTACTTTCGGAGGGGCGAACCCCCCTCTCTTTTCTCGTGGGCTAGCTAGCCCGCAACTTTGATCCAGCTGCTTGGTTCTTCCCAGCCTCTTTGGGGTTAAGGCTAATACCTGAGGATGTATACAAGTACCTAGTATCTCTGTGGCTGTCCGCCTCGGTGGATCCCTCAGCGAAGGGAGAAACGGCGTTGCAGTCTGTAACGGTCATTGATGCGGTCTAAGCTGCCGCCTCTTGGTTGGCCGCCCAGGGCCTGCCCAATGACTAAGCCATCGCCAGTGTACACACAGGCCAGATGATTGTTGGCGAGACAGCACGGCAGTTGACACATCTAGGTCTGGTGCTGCTGGCTGTCTAGCCTAGCCAATGAAGTTCACACAATACTTAACATGCGCTTGTTGCTGATTAGGGTTCCATTTCTTAATCTTTGAGATCCGAAACCCCAGCTATGACTGAAGCAATGGATCCCTGTGTGTTTCGGCCCTGGTACCCAGCCGGGACAAAACGGATCATCGCTGCTGGCTCGAGCAGCTACGTCGCCATCCGCGATGACGTAGAGGCAGTTCTCAAATATGCACTTGTGCCGCCCCACGATGAGGCCCTCTACGACGCCAGGGGACAGGCTTATCGGGATGCCGTCCGCGCAAGCGCCGTTCACGGCTTGGCCACCGAGGAAAGGATACTTCGGGTGTTAGGACGCCATCCGAGGATTGTATGTTTCCACGGGACGCACGAGGCCGGGCTCGTTCTTGAGTACTTACCCAACGGCACGGTGGGTAGATATCTGCGTGATGTCGCGCCATTCACCAGTCTTCAGCAAAGGCTCAAGTGGGCTCGGCAGGCTGCGGAGGCGGTTGCGTTCGTCCACGCGAAGAACGTCCTCCACTGCGACATCAGCATCGGGAAGCTCCTCCTGGATGCTAATATGGAAATAAAACTTATCGATTTCCAGGGGAAACTGCTCTCGCCCGATGGTGCTGTACTCCTTGACGGTGGCGCCTCTGAGGGTGCCATGTCCTCGATGCCTCGACAGGGGGAGGACGACCGGTGCGACAGGAAGACCGACATCTTTGCCCTTGGGACGTCCATGTTTTACGTCATCACAGGGCGACTGCCGTTCACAGACGTTGACCCGGTTGAGGATGACGAGGAGATCCAGAGACGATTCCGAGGAGGAGAGTGGCCCGCTCTGCAAGCATCGCATGGTGGGGAGGTCGTTCGGGGATGCTGGAAAGGGTCATACCAGTCTGCCGAGGACATTGTTCGGGATCTGAACTGTTTGGAAAAGGCTTTTGGATGAAGATCATTGGGAAACCAATTTGATAAGAGAAATCCCCCACAGCAAAGCAACAATTCTCTGTATATCTGTTTCCATATCCAGGGGAGACAGTAACTTATTCAGTCTTTTAAATTACTTATAAGGTAGAGGGGGTCTGTTTAATTAAATACTGCTTTATTAATAATATATTATAATAATGCTGCTATTTAATTTAAAGTTTATAATTATATTATAAAGTTTTTCAGTTTTTTTACTTACTATTTAAATACTTTTAATTTATTTTTAGTTTGCTTTTTATTTTACCTTTCAAGTTAATTTCTAATTTACTTTTTCATTTAGTATTTACGCCATTATTAAATTTACTTTTATTTTATAATTTTCTATTATAGTATCAATTATTCCTCCCCCGGCTTTGGCGATGCAGAGGTACCCTACGTCCTGACTCCACGCCTGCTTCTAGGTGACGTCCTTTCTAGTGCGCTGCCCTCCGGATCAATGCACCCAGAACCGAATGTCCACCATTTGTATCTTAACGGTCATGATGCGGTTAGTTCCTGTGCGGCCGGGAATACTTTGGCTTTGCTACCTTCCGACCCTGTCGTCACTTTCTTGCCCTTTCGGACTCCGACAGTATATTTACGTGCGAATGACCAATTCTGAACGGGGCTAGGATGTTTCTTTGGGCCCCCGAGGTTGGTTGGCAGACCAAGTCTTTTTGACATGTGTGTGTGCCGGGGAAGGCTGCAGCGCCAAAAGCCGTTGGAAATGGCTTCGCGGAGATAAGAATGGCTTCTGAGGTGTCGGCTTCGGACATAGAGGATTTCGAGAAAGGCGAAGGCCGAGTTGTGATGATGCAGGTCCATCAGGGGAGTTCTGCTCGTCGTCTGCCCTGTCTGTGTGAATCTCCAATAGGAGAATTGTATTTGTAACCACAAACTTTTAGCAGTTCAAAGGCGTGTTCCGTTTTGTGCTCCTCTGATTCCGCGTTTTCTTGTCTAGGTAACGCGCCGAGGTATAGCCATGGTTGGTTCCCGCGGATAAGAACTTTTCAGCCCTGACAGTGGCACCCTTCAGCGGCATAAAAATACTTCAATTCTACCCTGGTCCTAACATGGCGGAGACTGACTACCCCAGGTCTTAAGAGTCACTCGTCACTCCTTGGAAGCTCACTGTACCTATGTACGGTACAAATGCATTCAGTCACCGACAACGTTGGACTATTTCACAGCTGGGTTTCGGGACCACGTGCGTCTGCGATCCAAGGACCAAATGAAAGTCACATTCGATCATACCCGTTGATGAACACAACATATTCGTGCACTTTTTCCTTCTTTTCAGCGCACATGTGGTCTGAAGATCAGACCCTCTCTGGGAAACAGGGCTGCTTACCTGCGTGTCTCGCCCCCCTCCCTTCCAGCCTTGAGTGATCGTGACACATCTAATCCACACAACCCCAGGAACCCATCACCCACAGCCGAATCCTTCGCGCCAGGGCGGACTTTTAATTCTATGGTTGTGCGGTGTTCCTCACCTAACCCTGCTCACAGGCGAGCCGGGGCCGGGATCCTTCGCACGGTAATTTCTTGTCTCGTCCTTGGGCTGTGCGCAGGAGACACTCACACCTCACCCGCTCCGCTTCATGGGCAGGCTGCCGGACCACCAGTCCCAGAGATCGGGGGTTGACCTACCAGGCTGGTCCACCGTGTAAAATCTCGCTGCCTACTGGTGCTGATACAGTGACACTGGGAACAGTGACTCATGGGAGGTAATGTGCGAGTCCTTCAGCCTCGGCAGTAACAGAGAACGTGGAAGGATTGTTTCACCGCATCAATATACCGATGCATTATCATACGTGTAAGCAAAGCACTGCGTCTCGGACCCATTGTAACTCGATTATAATACACCAAAAGAAGAAGCTCAACCGTTCAGAACCGTGGCTGGACATGAAATCCCTCAATCATCTGACATGCCCCGGACGGAGGACCGTCAAATGAGGCTCGAAGGTGACCCACTCCACCGAAGGATTCAACCCTATGGAGCTTACAGTGACGAGCGATGGCATGATGTACCCAAGCATTGGGTCAGGCCAATGTGCCGAGGAGGAGGGGCTTTGGGCAGCGCTCGACCCACGGGTTCCATCAATGCAATCCTTCCCTCCCCATTCCTCCTTCCCAGCTCTGTGTTCCGCGGGAGCGAAAGAAGGAAGAAACCACTGATAGACTCAAATGCTCCCACGTCTGCATCCCGTCAGCCCCGTGAGACTCAGGCTATATCCATCTTGCATTCAAAGATCTGCCCGCTCATCCTTCAGCCCCCAAACCCAGTCACAACCCCCCCTCCCCGCCCTTCCTCTGCCCAAGAGAGGTGTAGTGTAGGCAATTACGCACTTTAGCAACCTTGGGGGCAGTGAGATAATTACCGTCTGACTCTGACACTTCTCGGCCCGCCGCGGACTAGCCCACAAGAGGCCGGTACTCTGCAGCCCATGCATGTATCGGTACATTCGCCTGCAGGATCACCACCCAGGGCGGCGGCAGGGAATAGTACAGCAAG
>LJJS01001023.1:97095-122395 GCA_001447215.1 Diaporthe aspalathi
GGGGGGAAAGCATGCTACCCGTCTGCCTGATGCTTGAACCATGGCTGCCTTGTTTCCTTTTGGATCGCGCCCCGGGGTGGGGTTTTCTCGACGTGTCTGCGTGTAACCATGAACTAAAGATCTGGTTGGGTCGCGTGCAGGGGCCCGTACCAAAATCCCGCTGGGTTCCGTTTTGCTCCTGTACGGCGGTACCAGACTGCAGGAACCTCTCCGACTGGCCGCCATACGACTTTCAGCCATGGTGATGGGATCGATCTAACCTCCGAGGGGTTTGAGCAGGGTGCGATGGTGGTGGTGATGCCATGTGCGTGTACCGATCACACCGTGACTGCTTCGCAAGGCCGGCCGCATTGTACCTGGGTGATATATGGAGGGAGGGAGAGCCGATGACATCCTGCACGCCGTTTCTAAGTTGTCCGTGCAGGATCGGCGGGCGGCATACACGGCCTGCATGCTGCCCGGGCATCAGATAAGCTGAGTTCGTGGGTCGATGACTGCAGTGATCCATTGTGGCCCTTCGGGTTGGGGCATCGGGCTGGGCCCAAATACCCGTGTTATCCGGTGGTTCGGTCAACGCTTACGGGTTGATCGTGGACGGGGTGGCTGTGCTGGGAGGATCGTCCCGAGATATTGGATCAAAAGTGGCAGGTGGCGAGTTACTAAGCCACCCGAGATGTCACGGTAAGTAGGTATCAGAAGGGCATGCTTCGTGTCTAAAGATAGCATGTCAATGAAACTCAAGGAACGACTAAATTTAGTCTGCACGTCAATTGTGAATCCTTGCTTTGACGTGATCCTGGATAGTTCAAGTTGCTGTCGGTTGCGAGCCAAAAAGGATATCCATTCAGCAACCGAAACTCGGATGAGATCGGCCTCCAAGAGGCATGTAATTTGACTCTAGAACTGATCCAATGGGTCTGGAGGAATTGATTAAAATGCGGGCGAAGCGGGACATGGGTTTCTATGCGATTGACCTGCGAATTCTACCGAAAGACCAGGGTCTTCAGCCGTTGGCCGCGAGACATTAGACACATAGTGACTCGAGACAGGGTCCCTGAGCTTTCATTCACCGAGTGGCAGTGAGTCGTAGACAACGAGTCGCTGAAAGTCATAAGGACATTTTCATTAGGATCGATCAAACTGAATCTTGCAAATTGGCATCCGGTTCTGTGGCTACATACGTAATGTCCCCAGTGAACAAAATATTGCGAAAAGACCGTCTCGTTGATACATGGGAGACCCAAGTGGTTGGCTCGGTACCTGCTTTGATGTTTGTCGGGAGTCCCTCCTGTCACTATATTGAGCGCGGCGTTATAAAGCAGATTGGCTGGTTTCTCGCACTATGGCAACATTTGAATGGAGTGAGAGGGGCGCCAACGTATACAATAGGGGCCACCTGATTCATGTCACTTGGTAAAGGCCAAAGTGTAGCTTGGTTAGATTGTTTTTGGCGTTGGGTTCTGCTACTGGAGAGGGCCTGTGTCTTCAGTACCTGAACAGTCGGCAACGTTGAGGTGCCGAATTACCTGAATAACTAGCAGATCATCACGCGAGGTGATTTTGCCCAGACTTCGAGGTCAAATACCAAACCACGCCATTGCTTCAGTACTGTGCTCCGGTACGACATGCCCAACTCCCAGTGCGCTGTATCCGACCAACTTGGTTCCATCCCCGTAGATCATCTTCGTGTAGTTGGCTTTGGGAGTATCGGTGACATTCCGAGTAAAGGGAGCCCCAAGAACGGCAGACCACTCCTTGAGCTCTTCTATGAAGTTGTGATACACCACGACAACGTCGGAGGTGCCGTGCCAGATCTGCATGCGAGGGTAAGGGCCTTTATAGCCGGGATTGTAAGAGCGGACCACGTCGCCCCACTGCTGTGCGGTCTTGGTGACATTCCCCTTTGCGCAAGTTTCCATCGGGTTGGCCGGGACGCCCTCAGGCACCGCCATGCAGCCAGCAGCGACGCCCGAGTAGACCGATGTCGCGGCGAACACATCCGGGTAGACGGCGGCGAGGGCGTTGCTCATCATGGCGCCTGACGACCTCCCCACGGCAAAGACTTTGGATGGATCCGCGCTGTACTCGCTCAGGGTGTACTGGACCTGCACGGGATACCTATAAGTATGAAGACAAGGCACTTACTTGGTTGGAATCCTGGAACCGAGAGAGACATACCATCTGAACAAGACTTTGAGTATCACCGCCACCATCACGAGTGAGGCTCTTTGGCGTGCCGGCGTCCCAGCAATGCGTGCTGTCGGTGGCAGACGGGTAGATCATGATTGCGCCCCTGGACTTGCCCACAGCCGCAAGGTCGTTTTGCCCATAATACCTCTGCGCCGATCCGCCGCACCCATGAAGCTGAGGAAAGAGAGGTTAACGTCGGCTGGAAATCTCATGAGCGAGAAAAGCATGCAGAACTCACCGCGAGGATGACGGGAGCGTTCGACGTGACGTTTTCCGGCAAATCAATATACATGTCGAGCCCAGCTGGGTTGCTGCCAAAGCCAGTGACCTGAACCAAAGCCCCTTGGACACTAGCCAGAAGGCAGAGCCCCAAGAGAATACCGGTTTTTGAAGTCGAGAACATCATCGCGGGTCTTACACTAGACATTGGTGGTGGTCAACAAAGTCCTCCGAATAAAGGGTCTGAAAAGCATATGCATGATCAGGTTTATATAGTAATTACGGTGGGTGTGATAAAACAGAAGCGAACGAGGCACACCCGTGAGCAGGCCATTATGTAGCAGACAAAATCCGGGAAAATGAGCCTTGACGACGGACAAAACGCGTCAGCGCGTTACAAAAGCCACCCAGAAGGGCAGGCGAATAGGAAAAGCCATCATCCTTCTGTGGCATATTATGAGAATCAATTTATGAGTTGTGACTTCTAGGAAAAGCGATGCTACTTCGAGAAGCTGGGGCGGTTATTCATTCTTCCCGTGGCGCATATGAGGCGGGGAAAGTGACGCCTATCGCCAGAAAGCAGTGTGACGTCTGTTATATCCTCCTGCAGACTTCGAAAGAGGAACGTCGTAGTTCGGTAAAGGCAGCCAAGAGCCGAGGTAATAGGTCGGACATTGTAGCCCAAAAGACTACAAAACGGTCAATGTTTGCTTTCAAGAGGCTCATGAATAACTTAGTATTGGCGGCGAAAGAGACTTCTGTCCAGAATCACAATTGATTGAAGTCGATTGCCTTTGCACGCTCCATATCTTGGTACTATATTGGGAGTTTCGGAGTTGTCCTCGTTGATTCCGGGTCTGCGTTTTCGTTGCCATTGAAAATTGGTACAGCACAAGTGACATAACATCTTTCTCGCCGGTTACTCATCAGAGCCTTTACAGCTTATGGTCAATCAATGAGTGCTAGAAAACAGCCAATGTTGTTTTCTAGGACAAGTACCTAGATATTGGAGGGTATGCCGGGGGCGCCAATATGGCAACTGTGTCCAGGACTTTTCGGAAAGGTATATTCCGGAAAGGCACCGCTCGAAGGTTGAGCTTTAGTTCCATCTGCCATACCGGGTTGGAACGTGAGATGTGCGGGTGCCGGTCAGGCTGCCCAACTAAGTATGTAGTTGTGCTGTCTGACCAGTGATAATGAGACCACCACTTGCTGCAGAAGTGCAAGACAGGAATGTGATTGCGTTGAAGCAAAGGAATTGGATATTCGCACCTGGAAACGAATTAGGTCTTACCTGTGCGAGTGGTGTCCAGGAGAAGAACGTACCGAGGTCCAAAAGTTGCGACATGCATCGGTTTCAGCTGCCTCATCGAGTGCTTGCTCTACTTGCAGAATGTTCCCAGCGGCCTTGCTGGATGAAGCGACTGGATGATTGATCTCTCTATTGACAGCATGTGGCGTGTCGTCGCGAGTGCTCCTGGCCTGGGGCTCAAGAAAAGAAAGCGGAACAGACGCAGACGTGACAGGGGAACGTGATGGTGTTTTGATTACCAGACCTTGTGGTAGCTCCGGATTTACTACTACTACAGGTGAGCAAATGTGCAAGAAATCTGGTTCGTCGATGTAGGGGCAACAACTGATATGAACATACCCTTCCGAACGAGACAGGATCTAGGCTGACCATTCCCGAGGAGCTCCTTACGGAACTTCTTCGGCGGAAAGTGGATATTGTTCCAAACAACCTCACTTTCTTTTGCCTGTCGCTTCTGGTCCGATATGTGGTGCCTAATATTGCGCCACTCCTCTCGCTTCAAGTTTTTCTGGAGAGGGAGAACATCCCCAAGAGCAACCTCGTAGTCATGCAGTCCATTGGAGTCAGAAATGATCCCATTCGAAACAAACAGTTTAATAGTGGTAAGAGCAGCACCTGCAGAGATCCACCATCGCAGATGATAGAGTAACGTCGCTTTTCCTCCATTCTCTAGTGCATGTGGCCTGCCTCGATTAGGGCTCCGCGTGGTGACTGCATGTAACTACTGTGCCTATCAGCGCCCCGTCCGAAATCATTATCCAAGTCTGCCTGAAAAGGCTCCCGCCGGCAACTGGTCGCCTCGCAGCGAAGAGGTGCCAGCAAATAGACTATCCTGAGAATGCTAGACGCAGATACTGAGCTTCTGGCCTGCCTGTGTGTGGTCTCACTGCATGGGAAGAGCTACACATTCTTACCATTGTGCCGGTTAAATCAGAGCATGCAGCTCCCCACAATCTGAACCAGTTCCTTGGTGAGATTTTGGGGCCTCCAATAAGCACGAGATGATGATTTGACCAGGCAGCTACACCGTGCCAAGCTGGAGGAACACAGTCGGACGAACTGGGTATGCCGCTGTTCTCGCCTTGATCGTCCCGGTTGTACTAGATCTGTCAATGGGTGCTTGTTGACATCTTACACCTACTAGTATCTCACTCAGCAAAAGTTCTGATGGTTTGAATGTAATAATTCCATAAAAAGCAAATCAGTCAACTCAGAGTAACGGTGCGACTACTGCAACGCTTTGCATTGCCACCAGTTAGTGCTGTCCTTCCGATGGATTGCGACTAGTTATCTTACTACAATTAAGATATTTAGCTGGACTGAATGAGGTGTACCGGGCATCTAAACTGTGTGAGTCTTTTTTGATCATGTGAGGGGGGGCCAGGGGGTGGGAAGGTGGTTGGTAGTTAATTGCGAGTCAGTAGGTATGCCTCCCTGTCCAATTATCAAGATGAGATCCTGGAATTTCGATGAATCTACTTCGAATCGCACATGAGCTTCAAGTTCCGTAGGATAATTCCTGTGTGCGGGGCTTCGTATGGTCCGCTCTGATCATTATGGACCGCGCCTCCACTTTTACTGTCACGGCGGCAGTTTGGCTAACATGACTTACCTAAGAGGAGGCCTGAAGCGCAGGGAACGCCCGAGCATACTTCTAGTATCGGAGCTGCCCGTGAAATTAGAAACAAAATGCGGTAACTACGGGTAAGTTCCTAGGTAGAGAGGCAGTCATGGGGACGCGAACAAATCCATTGCATCACCTGCCGACGGCGACCGTTGTGTAAAAAGCTGATTGGCCCGTTGTATTTTGTCCGAGGGGCAAGTGAGTTTGGATGGTTCCTCGAGCTCGGCGGCTCATCCATGATTCCGGGAGAGACATTAGACTGGTGCGTTATTAACGGCACTTGGGCTTTACTCCAGCATCTAACCATAGGGGTGGGCATGAAGTTTCACCAGGAGGGAACCAACAAACCGCGTGTTTCTACCGCCAAGCACGCTCATGGCCTCATGGCATGGACCACCCAGCGGGATCGACGGGGAGAAAAGGGGCGGAGGCCCTTGTGGCGATCGTGAAAGGGGAATGCAGAGGGCGCCGAGAGCCCCGACTATGCCGCCCCGAGACTGCGTCGTACGCGCCACACGTGTGTACTATGGTAGAAGGATAATCAACATTCACGACTGCCTTTAACCGGCAAGAAGGTTGTGGTCCAGCTGGCATTGCCTACGAATCGTATCACTGGAAATGAGCCTCCTCGCCCCTGAGCGAAACATCGTTTCCCTTTGCGGGTTATAGTTCGCCGGCAGACCGCCGATATGATTGGCCGAGGGGATCGGACAAGACAGGATTTAGGTTCGTCGGGTCGCAGATGACATCGGGCAACGCCAAACGCTGCCATGACCAAGGTACGCCCAGAGCATAGAGTTATTCTTCTCGTTTTTTACTTTAGGTGAACCCCTGCGGCGAGCAAAGCCGCATTGGCCACTCCGGCGGCTGTGCCAGATTCGACGGACGTGCGATCTTGCCGCGCTGGGTGTGGTGCGCGTGATTCATCACCCATGGAAATAGAGTTCGTTGACCCCCTGTCTTGGCAACCCGCGAGATTAATTATGGATGCGATGCTTTATTTGGGACCGCACGCAAGGCTGTGCCCGGCACTTGGCTCGAGTCCGACGAATGTTTATTAACGGCCGCGTTTCCACCTGTCTCCCGATGTGTGCCGTGAGGTCTGCACTGCAACACAACTAACTAGTTTCTCTCGTTTCTTTTTCACTAGTATTACTGTTCAGGATGGTTTCGTCAACTTCTTTGGCTGCGCTCCTTTTGGGCGCGTCAGCCCCTTTTGTCAGTGCGAAGCCTTGCACTAAGCGCACCACAAACTCCTCAAGTGGACTGGTGTCCGCGACTTATTTCGCCGGCTACCACGCCAATAGAGGCTTCCCGGTGTCTGCTATTCCCTGGGAAAAGTACACCGAAATCAAATACGCCTTTGCGTAAGTATATTCCAGCAAGCTTAACTCCACATGTTCACGCGGCCTGGTCTGACATTTTACACAGTGAGACCAGCGCAGATGGCAGCTTGAACCTGTCCAAGTCTGCCCCGGACCAGCTTCCCGTTTTCGTTTCAGAGGCAAAGAAGAATGTTAGTTCATTTCTCCAGACACTCGCTCATGCCATCCGCTAACAGGGAGCAAATAGGGCGTGAAGGCACTCGTGTCTCTTGGAGGCTGGACAGGATCTAGGTTCTTCTCGTCAAGTGTCGGCTCCCCTGAGAATAGGACGGCATTCGTCAAAACCAGCCTGGACCTCGTCAGCCAGTATAAACTCGATGGCCTGGACTTCGACTGGGAATACCCCAACAGGCAGGGCCTCGGATGCAACGCCATCAACGAGAACGACACGGCAAACTACCTCGCCTTCCTTCAGGAGCTCCGCCAGAGCGCACCCAACCTGACCCTCACCGCCGCCACCTCCCTGTTCCCGTGGAACGACGCCACCGGCAGCCGCTCGACGGACCTGAGCGGCTTCGCCGAGGTGCTCGACTACCTGATGATCATGAACTACGACATCTACGGCGCCTGGGCCTCGACGGCCGGCCCCAACGCCCCGCTCGACTCGGCGTGCGACCCCCGCAACAACCAGGGCTCGGGCAAGCTGGGCGTGCAGGCGTGGCTCGACGCCGGCGTACCCGCCGACAAGCTCGTGCTGGGGCTCGCCGCCTACGGCCACGGCTTCCGCGTCAACGAGACGTCTGCCCTCGCCGGCACGGACACCCTGCAGCTCTTCCCCGCGCAGAACTCGAGCGACCGCTTCCAGGGCAGCAGCTGGGACGACGACCCGCCGGTCGACGACTGCGGCAACGCCCAGCCCCCGAGCGGCACCTACCCGCTGTGGAGCCTCATCACCGAGGCCAACGTCCTCGACGAGAATGCCAAGCCGCTGCCCGGCATCAAGTACACCTGGGACAACTGCAGCCAGACGCCTTTCCTCTGGAACGCCACCAGCAATATCTATGTGTCTTATGATGATGCCCAGTCGATCACCGTCAAGGGCGAGTACATTGTCAACACTGGGCTCAAGGGCTTTGCTGTTTGGGAGGCCGGTGGAGACTACAACAACATCATTGTTGATGCTGCCCGCAAATCCACTGGACTTGCCTGATGGAGCTTAACTGATTCCACAGGTAGAGATAATTTTCATTGTACATTTTTTAAAATTTACTTCTATCATCGTAACGTGTGACATGTTCCACGTCACCTGAACGGCGGCAATGCTACCACGGGAGAAGAGGATTTGTTCTCTGCCAGACTGTCGCTGGTTTACAACGGCTCTGGTTGATGTTGAAAAAAATGTCTTCTCCTGCATGAGCTTCTTGGTTGTCGTCTCTGCTTAATTGAGAGAATAGCTTAACTCGGTCACCGGCCAAGGTTAATGCAGGTGGGGGCCGAGTGTTGACCGTGGCACACTGGTGGATGAGAACTGTAATTCCGGATGCGTCCTTGATTTAAGCAAGTCTGTGTTTCTCATGAGAACAGTGTTCTCATTGTGAGGACCACTAAGACCACGCATCATCTCTTCGAGAAACCCGAACACGATAGTCACATCCCACCGTTAGACAACGCTTTCCGCACGGCCATCTCGAGACAGGATTGAGGTTCCCCACACAGCATCCAGCAACTCAAGTTAATACCGGTCTGGGTCCTCACATACACATAAGAGGCGAATTTGAATCAACTCAGTTATTGCCCTCGACTGAAACAGTGTTTGATACAATTTTGACGGCCTTGTAGTGAACCAGGAGCCACGCCTGCTGCAGCCCGTGATATGAGCCAGTAAGCCTGTGTCGGTTCACAAAGGTTTGAGGTCGTCCCATGAAGGAGAATTGGTATAGAGGATGTTCTATATTTGGAGTCAGGTCAGGTGGCCCGAGACTTGGAGCATTGATCCTGCACTCACTGCGCATGTGGCATTCCTGCAAACTTCGCATACATTTCCATTTCACCGAAACGCGCGCAGCAAGTTCACTTTCTCTTCAACATCGAACTGAAGACGCCAAGAAAAATTATCACATGTTAATGAAAATAGTACGGCACATTTGTAGATGTTTTTGAAAGTAGAGACTAATTCTGCCCCGTATATCTCAGCAAAGGGAACTCTGGGTCACCGGAAACAACGACCCTAGGACATATTAAGTCAAGGTCTGAAGTATAGTAAGCATTGGCTGCATTCTATATATTCATCTGTGTAGCGCTAAATAGTTGTCTGACATGATTCCTGATCCAGCAGTTATATCCAGATGTTCTCCAGCCGTACTTGTGCTGTGTCCTTTGGGACCGCTAGTCGTGAAATATCAGATCACTCATTCCCTCCTTGAAATCGCGCTCAAACCAGACTTATGAAACAGTATGAACCCAGACCTTATATATATTATCTGAGACGAGACGAGTGCCCTGAACTTCGGCTGCTCGAGCTCTGAGCGCTGGTACGAGAGGAGGAGGAAGTCCCATGCCTGGAGCTCGAAGCGGCATAGGGGTCCCTCTCGCGGCCGAGCCTGATGCGGTCACAGTACACGACGTTGAGCGTGTCGGCGACGCCCTTGCACTTGGTGCAGGACGGGATCTGCTCGCCCTGGGGAGGGGAGTTGTTGTGGCGGCCCCAGACCGCAATCTTCATGCGGGAGTGGGCGTTGTCGCGGTCAGGCGTGACGTACTGGCCGCGCGAGACGATGCCAGAGGCATAGGGCGACGTCTCGAAGAGGTACTCGGCGCCGTCCTCCGCGTCCAGCCGCTGGAGGCGGCGGCGGGGGTCGAAGTTGGCAGCGCGCCAGGCGCTGGCTCCGCCCTGGACCATGGCGTTGTAGATGGCGCCCCTGGGGATGGTGGAGAGGAAGACGACGCCGCCGCTGGTCTTGGGGAGGAAGAGGGCCGCGACGAGGCACGATCCCTGGTCGGTATAGGCTGTTTGGCCGTCGTGACGCATAAGCCAGTCCCAGTGGTCCTTGGCTATCTGCAGGAGATCCTCCCACATGATGTCTCTGTAATCAGTTTGAGAAACAAAGATCTTGGTCCAGGTAGCCTGCCTGCCAGAGCCCTCTTTGGTCATGGAAACCATTTTCGAAAGATTGAGAGGATGAAGTTTTGAAGAGAATAATCAAATGGGGTTTATAGAAACGGTGGTCTCGTCCGGCGAGATACTGAAGTGAAGATGCTAATGCAAAAGAAGATGGCTGATGAGAATGATGATGAAGAAATATTGCCATTCTACAGGCAATATGACCGTCTTATATCCATTTCAAAGACATGGTAAGCTTCGTTGAATCCCCATCCACTGTCCTGACCTGAGGAGGCGTCGGCCACACCATCGCTACAGAGGAGGCCCGACAGTGAGCACAGCTTCATACCAAAAAAGGCTGACGGTGGTAACCGGTATTCTCACCAGACCCGTGGCAGACCGTTGAAACAGGCCACAACGGATCACTGAGAGGCCCAATTCGAAGTGGTGGCCTTGGTCGACGAGGCTTCATGCGTGCTACAGATTCGCCGCAGGTTCCAGGATCGTCACATGATTCTGATTAAGCGGCTCGAGGGCGGGTCACGGAACCTGAACCTCAATGGCCCTGATGGTGTGTGTAACAAGATGTCCTGGCCTACACCTTTTCCAGCGGCCAGCATCACCCACACATTTCTTGCGAGACACGTGTATGCCAGCGCCATGGTGGCCTAGATCCAAGAGTACATGAGCAGATGAGGAGAGCCACCTAACTAACACCACGCACAGTGTGAAACATGCAAGATGTGTAGGTAGCCAGAAGAGAAGAGCACTGGTGGGCCGGTTGTGGTCAACGTTGTTGGGTCGGAGGATTTACAGCCTCAAGTGCCATGTACCTGGGTAGGTAAGCACTTTGGCTTGTCCTCTAGCTGTGATGGAGCTCAATTAAATCACCCGTATTTTCGGGTTGAAAGGCACTTCATATGTATGACAACACCGTAATAATATACACGCGTAAAGAAATTGAACCTCCTCCGAAGCAACCAAGACATTAACTAAACGAGATCATGAAATCTTCCACTGCCTAGGAAGTAAAAACCGCAGAACTGAGCGACACAGTCTAAACACACCAATTAATTACTACGAGCCAACATCATTTTTGGGGTTCAGGATTTTTGACGTGGCCCTCCAGGATCAGGGCCGGTCTGCGGCCGTTTGAACCCGATCAATCACGCATGTTTCACAGCAGTCCCAAGCAGTTGCAGTGGCCTGAGCCCCTATAAGTAAGCGCCACGTCGCTGACGCGTGACCGCGTTAATTGCTGTGCCCCCAAACCACTTTAAACCCCTGGCGCGTTTGTCTCACACACCAGGCCCCACGTACTGGCCGTCATCACACCGAAAGGGCTTGATTGATAAGGTCACGGCCTGCTGAAAGAGGCTCACTTCAGACGCAACGCTGACCTCCAACGATCCTCATTTCCAAAAACACCTCGCCCATCAACCACACTCGGCGCAAAACTTAGTCCTGGGGGCTGTGCCGACCTGCCACACCCTCATCATGACCGACAGCGCGGACGTTGTCGACGACGCGTCCCTTCCTCCCATCCTACGTCTGAAGCCTCAGCTAAGGCATCGCATCTACCTCCATCTCGACCTGGCAGGCGGGTGCGCTCGGGTGGATGAGTGTGGACCGGGCCTCGCGCTCGACCTGAGCGGGCACAATCAGCACCGAGAACGATTGGGCGTCTACGGCTTACTCCTCTCATGCCGCACTCTCTACAAAGAAGCTTCTGCTGTGCTGTACTCTCGGAACCGTTTTGTGGCCCGCTACAGCGACGGGGGGTCTCTCAGGCAGTTGCGGGAGTTGACAGATGCATCTCTGGCGCATCTGACCAGTCTCAAGCTCATCTTGAACGAGACAACGTGCCACTCAAAACTTCAACCCGTGGGCTCTTGTTGCCTTGGGTACAGCTGGGCAGGCCTTTACGTTCTCGACTCCGTCGCGGAGACATGCCCGAGTAACCGCCCGTGTGATGACCATCCTCATGACCGGAGGTTCAGTGGGATGGGCCCATTGACGAGCAAGATGCTTGCTGAGTGGGAGCTCACGGCCCAGCACCTTGCATCCCGAATCACGCCCACGAGGCTGAACTTCTCCATAGTCTGCGACGTGCGGACCGCTGAGGATGCCACCGCAGCCAAGCTGGCGGTAGCACCACTCCTCCTCCTGGCACCCTTGAAGGACTGCCACGTTCGGCTCGCAAGGAGGCCTGTACCTGAGCTCCAGCGGATAGCTCAGGATGCCGCCCTGAAAGCTCGCGGGATCATCAGAGCGGACTCGGAGCAAACCCAAGTCGTGCGCGCTGAGAACCCACAAAAGTCCACGGCGTCGCCTCTTCTTGGTCTCCCACGGGAGTTGCGTTTCCGCATCCTGGAATACACCGACCTCATCACCCCCTGGAAGGAGGTGATCTGGAGCAGGCAGTCCCGCGTCTACAAGGCCAGCTACACACACTGCGCCAGACTACATGGGCGAGGAATGGAGTGCCCGAGCTTTATCCACCACGGCTGTCAGTTCCGCCGATGCTTCGATAAATTGCCTCGCAGTCCACACGGGTGTTTCTGCCGTGCCCGCCATACCGCCTTCACCTCTGCATGCAAGTGCTGGGTCCGACCGGCACACCTCTTCCTCATCTGCCGCGGCCTGTACGAAGACGCGCAGGTCGTCTTCTTCTCCGGCAACACCTTCGTGATCCACGACATAACATACAACCCGCCTTGGTATGTGCCACAAGGTGCATATCCCATGGACAGGTTCGCCGCGAGCGAGTTCCTGAGGCACGCCGTCCCCGCCGGCTGCCTCAGCCAGCTGCGCTCACTGGAGCTCGTGTTCCCGCCCTTCAGCCACGACGGCTGGCCGCAGGACGAGCACCCGGCGCTGCGGGACTGGGCCGCCACGGTCGAGTGGCTGAGGCCCCGGATCAACGCGCCGGGGCTCACCATCCGCCTGGTCATGGCGGACGCGAGCGACTGGGGCCCGCCCGAGGACCGCGAGATGATGAACAAGGCGCAGGGAGATGCCATCCTGGCCGCGTACGCCCGCATTCTGCGGCCTCTGGCCCGCCTCGGTGGTGATCACCTGGGCAGGTTCTACGCCCAGTTCGCGTGGCCTTGGAACTGGACAGTGGATGCCCAGGAAAGGCTGCTGCACAATCTCGAGGAAGGCAAGGCTTGGTTGAGATCGAAAGAGGGCAAACTGAACGAACGTGCGGAGCGTTTGGTCATGGGGGAGAGGTATTCACAACTACCGACGGGACGTCATCGGCCTCAGGCAAGCGTCTGGCAGCACAGATTTCTCAGAGATGCCTAGCCGTGAAAATCAAGCTTCACACTAAGTCTGTTGGACTTGGTGTTGGCTAGTTGGATTCAGTGCTCCGCAGGGACCGGAAAATAGCGCCGACGTACGTTCCTCGAGCCGGACGTACGTCCGTTGTGACGGAAATGTATTAGCCGCACGACCACACACGAGCAGCCCAAACAGGCTTATGTGCAGCCGCCGTTGGAAATCCGCTTCGCACCATTCGACAGCACGGCGCTGCCGTGCCAGATCTGCCCGCCCCTCTCTTGGCCCAGCACCATGGAGCCGGTTCCTTGCCCTGCCTTACCGCTGCTGCTGCTGCTGCTGTCACCGCCGCCGCCGCTTTCGCAGTACGCCATACGGAGGGGAGGTAACGGCGGTAGTGCTCTGCGCGGACCCTTTCGAGCGCCGCAGAATCCTCCGGGGAATACAAGTGGCCAATGACGCGCCAAGGGACTTTGCTGGGGCTACCCTGGGCGGTGGCTGCGCTTGGTAGGAATTTATGTTGGTGATGTGTCACGCGAGACCCGCTTTGGCGTGGTTCAAACTGGGATTGGCATCGACGGTTCAACAAGGGCTCGAGCTGAAGCCGAGCCTGTTCGGTGAATGGTGTTTACTGTTTACATAATCAAATAATGCTTGAGAATTGCTGGCTATCACTTTCATCCATCAGCCATGGAGCATTTCTTTGACTTACCCTGGAGAGTTATAGCATGTCGCTTTACCACAGTCACTTGAGCATCCTCGATTGTGCTACCAGATTTTGTCTACTTTGTCAGTAAGCGAACGAAGGAAGCTGGAAGTGAAGATTTGATGTACTAAATCATTTTTCCAGGATGCTGCCCAGCAACATGCCAATATCAGCGCCACTGGCTCGCATTGTGGATTATCAAATGACACATGCCAGACGCTTGACCGATCCGAGCCCGCAGTCCGAGCCGGCAGGTCATTGACGAGAATTTGTAGCCACCGCCAAAGACCATTGGTGCGTCACGATTGGTGCTCGCAACCCCGTAACATGGTGGTTGACACGATGCATGTCAGCACTAGTAGAAGTGGCGTCAGTGTCACTGTTGAAGATTGCCTGGAGGCTACATTAGCTGCAGAACATCTTTTAGGTTGGGATTATTAAGCAGCCATCGAACATCAGCGACGCCAGATCAGCCGGTGGAGTAACATTTGAAGTTGACAATAGTCAAGCTAGCGGATGTGTTCTCATCCATGTGTGCCATCGTCGCTGATCACAAGAGGAAAGGGCTTGCGATTGGCATGCAGAGTAAAGTACATATGTATAGACCCGTACATGAAGAGGTAACTATGGATCTAGGCTCTCACGACCGTCGAACGGGAGCTTCTGTGCCAAGAATCTGCGCATGTTCCAGGCCTATCACAACCCTTGGTCAACGGGAATAGTTTAGCGAGCTGGTTTGTACGAGCTGATAGTCGATGCGCATGTCGCCCCTAAGGCAGGGTGACAGGTGGAATTGGTCTTGGTCTTCGACAAGGGCGGTCGTAGGTACCTAACGCTTGGGGGCATTAAACAGCATAATCCATTCACCTACAGACGGCGGAGCGGAAGGGAGCTCCGAGCCTCCGGACTGTCATTCAGGCGAACAAACGAGGTCTTTTCGTTCATCTGTCAAGATGCGCATCGAAATAGATGTTTGTGCTGAAGTGGGGTGTGGGCAGCCGAAAAAGTTAACAAATCAGTTACTGGATCTATTTACTGAGACTGGGGCGCTTCCGAAAAGCGTGCCAGCAAACGGTGTAGATAGCCTCCTTTCCTTCCTCTAGCAAACAACAACAACAATACGTTTCGCATTCCTTTCCATCCTCCATACGCTTTGACAACCTCTGCCATAGCAGGATGTCGGCCAACTAGATTATATCAGCCCACCACTCTGCAGCTGAAGTCTGGGACCCTGCATTTCGACAAGGTTCACTCGGAGAACACCCAACGGTCGAATCGTCTTGCAAACGGTCAGACAAAGATGTCTCATTTGCCTCGCATCCCGGAACTGCTCATCCGACATGCAGAGCAACGCCCCCACAAGGTGGCTTTCTCAGCACCAGGGCGGGAATTGGTACGTCTGCTAACTATGATCAGCCCCTCCAACCAAATCGTCAATTAGCGAGATGTACGAGGTTCTTGCATAAAATTTTGCGTCCCACCGTGCACTCGCATTCACGCCAAGGGTCTTCAAACGATATCTACCGCTAACCGCTCCGGCCTCCAACAGACCTACAGTGACCTCGAGACACGAACCAGGCGCATCGCTGCCCATCTTGTGCGTTCCGGCATTCGGCGAGGCCAATCCGTAGCCATAGTCTTGGGAAGATGCCTCGAGGCCGTCGAAAGCGTCCTCGCAATCACCCGGGCGGGTGCGGTAGGAGTTCCCATCGATCCGCGGTCGCCTCCTGCCGAGCTATCAAATCTTTTTGACCACAGTGAAGCCAAGGCCATAATCACCGACAGCCGCCACTTGAGCCAGGTGCATGCAGCGACAGAGGGAAGGGGACGGATGATCATTGTTGTGTCCTCGCTTGACGTCCCCATCCCGAAGGGCTTGAATATCGTGCGGTATGAGGATTGGGCGGAGGACAACCAGTGCACAACCTCGAGCCCCGACATCGATCAGGACCTAGGAGATGAGGCGGCCTTCCTACACTATACCTCCGGCACGACGAGCTCACCAAAGGGTGTGTTGTCCAGCCAGCAGAGCTGGTTGTGGTCTGCTCACGGCTTCGTGTCAGGTTTCGGTTTGAAGCAAGAGGACCGGTTCTTCTGGCCCCTTCCTCTCTTCCACTGCCTTGGCCATGCAATCTGCATCATCGCCACGGTGACCGTCGGCGCCAGCGCCCACCTTGCCGACCCCAACGGGACACTGTTCGACGGCCTCTTCACCAGAGAGGCGCTGGCAGCCACCATCATCGTCGGCGCGCCAGCGACATACCATGACATTATCGCTGCGGCATCGCCGCTCAGAGCCTCGTTGGCCCTGCCAGCCCTCCGAGCGTGCATGGTCGCAGGTTCCACCGCGCCCGCATCTCTCAGCGCCCAGGTGCACGACCTGCTCGGCGTCCCGCTCCTGAATAACTACGGATGTACGGAGGCGTGTGGTTCGATCGCCGTGACCAAGCTGGGCGACCCGTATCGCGAAGGGTCGCTGGGCGCGGTGCTCCCGGGGATAGAACTTCGGCTTACCGGCCCCGGCGGGAACGAAGTCGGCGACGGCGAGCAGGGCGAGATCTGGGTTCGCGGTCCCGGTCTGATGCTCATGTACTACAAAGAGGATGAGACGCCCTTGACTGCGGGAGGCTGGTTTCCTACGGGGGACATCGGCGTTTACTCGAATAATGGCACCGATCTCAGACTCGTCGGGCGCAAGAAGGAGCTGATCGTCCGGGGTGGTGAGAATATCCAACCTGGCGAGCTGGAGCAAGTACTACTCCAGTGTCCTGGTGTTTCAGACGTCGTGGTGGCCGGGATACCACATCGTGCGCTCGGAGAAACCCCTGCCGCATTCATTGTGAGGGAGAAGAGTGGACATGGAACAGACGGAGGATCTGCTGTCGACATTGACCCGAATCACCTGCTCGCTGCATGTAGGAAAGTCCTGCCAGAGTACAAGATTCCCACGGGTGAGAACGTCACTTTCATTTGGACCATCTCGCACACAACTCGTGATTGAGCGCAGGTCCACCTGTCAGGAGGATTCAGAGGGGATCGTAATCTTGAATGCGCTGCTGACCTTAACACCCACAGCATTTTACGAAATCGACGCCGTACCCCGGACCTTGTTAGGCAAGCCACGACGGTCGGCTGTGAGGTCCTATGCCAGCAGGCCGTTGACTGCTCAGTCAAAACTGCTATCGAGAGACTCGATCGAGGCATTGGTCTTGACCGAAACTGCCGGCGCGTGTGTCACGGACGCCAGACCAGGGGAGTCGACCTCGGAATGGCTTGATGGCCACTTTGATCAGCCGTTCAGCCTCTTGGGTCTGACTTCGCTCGCTGGTGTGGTTCTTCGAGATCGGCTGTCGAGTCTCACCGGCTTGGACCTCCCCACAACGCTCATATTTGACTATCCTACCCCGGAGTCAGTGAGCGCGTACATCTACCGGCGGCTGATCGAACCAGGAACACCGCCGGCTCCGCCAACACCTGTGTCGGAACCCCCGACTGTACAAAATGGCATCGAGCCAATTGCTATTGTTTCCATGGCTTGTCGTTACCCCGGAGGTATCTCATCGCCGGAGGACTTGTGGAAGGTTGTATCTGAGGAAGTCGATGTGACCTCCGAATTCCCAAATGATGTCAGTCATATTGCCACTTCTCTTGATTGATTTAACCTTCACAGAATCTTGGGGGTGGTGGCTATGATGTTCTAACAACCCCTCTTCCAATTGCTCTTCGCTGACAGATAGCACAGCGAGGCTGGGACCTCACCGCCCTGTATAACCCAGATCCAGACGCACCCGGAACCTCCACGACGAGGCGGGGCGCTTTCCTAGAGAACATGGCCGACTTCGATGCTGGCCTCTTCGGCATGTCGCCACGCGAGGCCCTCGCCACAGATCCGCAACAGAGGTTGTTGCTGGAGACGACGTGGGAGTTGGCCGAGCGGGGCGGAATCGCGCCTTCATCGCTGCGCGGGAGCCAGACAGGCGTCTTTGTCGGAATAATGTACGACGATTATGGAGACAACGGCAAAGATAACCCAGGTATGTCACATATGTCTTACCTCTCAGGCCGGAGAATTGAGGTGGCTAAGGACTGGTCCGTAGATCTGGAAGCACATGCCGGGCTAGGCTCATCTGGGAGTGTGGTTAGCGGCCGCATATCATACTGTTTCGTAAGTATTTTCTCTTGATGGAAGCTCTGAGCGAGAAAAACGCTGACCACCAATATCAGGGCCTGCATGGCCCCTCGATCTGCATCCACACCGGCTGTTCGTCCTCCTTGGTTGCGATCCACCTAGCAGCCGCATCCCTCCGGAGCGGAGAGTCCTCGCTCGCCATCGCAGGCGGAGTAACCACCATGGCAACACCGTATTCTTTCATCTCGTTCAGCAAGCGGAGGGGCCTCTCCGCAGACGGCCGCTGCCGCGCGTACTCGAGCGACGCAGACGGCACCGGCTGGTCCGAGGGCGTGGGCCTCGTGCTCCTCGAGCGGCTGCAGGACGCAAGGCGGAACGGGCATCGTGTCCTCGGCATAGTCCGCGGCTCCGCCGTAAACTCCGACGGCGCTTCCAATGGCCTCACCGCGCCCAGCGGGCCTGCGCAGCAACAAGTCATCCGGACGGCACTGGCTCAGGCGGCCCTCTCGCCGGCCGAAGTCGATGTGCTCGAGGGCCATGGGACCGCGACGCCTCTGGGGGATCCCGTCGAGGTTCAGGCGTTGATTTCAGCCTATGGCAATGGAGATGGTGGCAGCCGGCGCCCAGTTTCGAGGCCGTTGCTGCTTGGCTCTATCAAGTCGAAGTAAGTCTGCTTGCTATCTCGTGGATTTCGAGTACTATCGCGTGGCTGACTTGTATTGCGACAGCATCGGCCACACGCAAGCTGCGGCGGGGGTGGCAAGTATCATCAAGATGGTACAGGCGATTCAACATGGCGAGGCTCCAGCTTCATTGCATATCGCCGAGCCCTCGCGGCATATTCAATGGGAAGGAAGCGGCGTTGAGCTGCTGACCAAGGCTAGGCAGTGGCCTGTCATCCCTACCGGTGTTGACGAGGCTCCGAGACCGAGGCGTGCTGCAGTATCATCGTTCGGGATAGGGGGCACGAACGCACATGTGATCTTGGAACAGTCTCTTGAAGATGAGTATGGACGAACGGGCGACTTCGGCGGCTTGACACCTCCAAGAACTCCGGTGGCGAGGAAATGGCCATTCCCGTGGCTACTTTCGGGCACGGATGAGGCTGCTCTACGCGGACAGTCACAGGCTTTGCTGGCATCCAACACGTTCCTTAGGCAGGATCCTGCTGATGTTGCTTTCTCGCTCGCAACTACACGCTCCGCTCTTCGACACAGGGCCATGGTAGCCCCTGGTATGGAGGGGAACTACGAAACTCCACTCATGGCTTTGGCCCAGGATCAACCACACACTGATGTTGTGACGGGACTTGCAAATGGATCAGCAAGTGCCCCCAAACCGCGCCTGGCATTCCTTTTCTCCGGTCAGGGCGGCCGGCTGCCTGGGAAGGCCGCACTGGAGGAGCTTTGTGCTGCTTTTCCTACCTTCTCCGCTGCATTCCGAGAGGCTTGCGACGAACTGGACAAGCGCTTGGAATGCGACATGAAGTCTGCTCTAAGCAACAGCGAGGGCAGCGTGGGCGGCCATCATTTAGACCGCACTGATTTTGGCCAGGCTTTCCTCTTCGCTTTCGAAACAGCAATGTTCCGCCTTCTCGAATCGTTCAACGTCCGACCCGACTTCGTCGCTGGCCATTCCCTTGGTGAGCTCACGGCAGCTCATGTCTCCGGGGCTCTGTCCCTTCGTGAAGCTGCTGCCATCGTGGCCGCCAGGGGCAAGCTCATGGCTGCTCTGCCCGGCAACGGCATCATGGTGAGCATCTGTGGCAGCCAGGAAGAAGTCGCCGAGGAGATATCGCGGCATGTTGATCCGATAAGGGGCGGTACGGCAACCATTGCAGCTGTGAACTCACGAAACTCAGTCGTCATATCTGGAACCGCGGAGCTCGTCATGGCTGTTGCAGACAGATTTGCCGTTCAAGGACGACGAGTGACCCGGTTGCGAAACGTTCGGCACGCCTTTCATTCGCCCATGATGGATTCCATACTGCCCGACCTGGAAGGACAACTCTCGTCGTTAACGGAAGCTGCAAGTGGGGCCAAGGTGACGACTCCGATGGTTTCCACCGTTACCGGCACCCGAATTGTGTCATCTGACCTCAGGTCCGCGGCACACTGGACTCGCCATGTGCGTCAACCTGTTCGCTTTTCCGACGCCGTCAGCGAGATTCAGAATGAAGGCATCTCCGTCTTTGTGGAGGTTGGGCCGTCGACAGTTCTCTCCACGCATGTTCCCGGCTCTATAGCCGCACCCAGCCAGGCCAATAAGTTGCTGGACGCACTTGGCAGACTCTGGGTGCACGGAGTACAGGTCGACTGGCGGACCATCTTCAGAGACACTGATGTGAAGGTTGTTGACCTTCCAGTGTACGCCTTCCAGAAGCGCAGGTACTGGCTTGATCCACCAACGGCTGCGAAAGCACAACACGAAGACGTTGGAACGTTGGGGCATGGTATACTCCGCCATGTGACGTCTATCCCTGGGACGCACAACATCATCTGCTCCGGTAGCATATCAACAACTAGTCACCCTTGGTTGCTCGACCACGTGGTAGGGGGGCAAGTCATTGTTCCCGCGGCGGCATTTATTGAAGTGGTATTGCGAGCCAGCCAGGAATGTCCCGGAAAAAAGGGCCCGATGGTCTTGGATGAGTTCACTTTCATTGCACCACTGGCCCTGGACCCACGGGAAGATGCTAGGATCCAGATCCAGGTGCTCATGAGAGAGCATGACGAGGATGGAAACCGGAATGTCGACGTTTATTCACGACCCGATGGTGTCCCGCCACAACATGAATGGACGAGGCATGCAACAGGCATTCTGAGATTGGCGTCGTCGTCAACGAGCGTCATCAGCGAAGCGGACAAGAACATCAATGACAACGGGGCCGGCAGTGCATTCCACGAGAGTAGAGAATCAGGTGACATTTCTCGAGCATACAGGACACTGGCCGATGCCGGCATCAGCTATGGGCCATCTTTTCAATGCGTGCGGGCCGTGTGGAGCACACAATCTGACAGTGGGTTGTACAAGGAGCTGCGTGCGCGCATCGACCGATCCAGGACTTACAGCGAGGGTTACACACTACATCCGGCCCTTCTCGATGCTGCGCTTCATGCGCCCCTGCTCGCAGCACCCGATACGGCTGCCGCCGATATTCGACTGCCATTCCTACTCCGAGGCGTGAGAATTTCGGCCCACGCCGGATCTGGCCAACTGATGGCACAAATACGTCAGCTCGAAGAAAATCGCTTTTCCGTCATGGTCACGGACGAGTCGACTGGTGCCCTAGTGGCTGAGGTGTCTGAAGTCGTCACCCGCACCCTTCTTCGATCTGTTGCTTCCGGCCCTACACCAGGTGGTCTCTACTGCCTCAAATGGGACGAGTGTGCTCGGAAGACATCCGGTGAAGTCCTGCCAGAGCTCTCACGTCAAACTGAGGATATATACCGCGTCCGATGTCATGGTTTAACGGGAGCGCCAGCTATGATTAAGAAAACCGTCCGCGAGACTGTCGCCGAGCTGCTCGGCACGATACAGGAGTGGAGCGCAGGCAAGGCATACTCGGGCGGGCGGCTCACCATCGTGACCGAGAACGCAACGGGGGAAACCAGTCCAGACCTCATCACTGCCGCCGCATGGGGCTTTGTGCGTTCTGCGCAGGCCGAGCTGGGCGGGGGTCGGATCATGCTGGTTGATTTGGACGGGTCAGCGGAATCAGAAGTGGCTCTGATGCCGGCGCTCGCCTCCAAGGAGGACACTATCGCCATCCGGAGGGGAACCGTGATGATTCCGAGGTTGAGCAAGGCGTCTCTCGCATCCCAGGACCGAATATCACCCAAGAATTCAGCTGACTTTTCGTCGCTCGATGCCAGCGGGACCGTCCTGATCACCGGGGGAACAGGCGGACTCGGCGCCCTGCTCAGTCGGCACATCGCCCGCGTCTACGGGGCCAAGCACTTGCTCCTGGTCAGCCGATCCGGTATCAACGCGCCAGGTGCGCGAGACCTTCGCGACGAGCTATCAGGTGAGGACACGACCGTGGACGTCGAGGCATGCGACTGTGCCGACCGCGAGCAGCTGGCCATGCTGTTGGCGAGCAGGAGCACCGGCCGAGACCAACCCCCGATCAGCGCTATAATACACTGCGCGGGCGTGGTGGATGACGCCGTCCTGATCTCGCAGAGCCCAGAGCGAGTATCGCGTGTCCTGACCCCGAAGGTTGACGCGGCATGGCATCTTCACGAGCTCGCGCCAGCCACAGTGCGGTCCTTTGTGCTGTTCTCGTCCTTTGTGGGTATCCTGGGAAACGAGGGTCAGGTCGCATACGCCGCAGGGAACGCCTTTCTAGATGCGCTTGCTCGGCTCCGCGTCTCCCACGGGCTGCCGGCCTTGTCGTTGGCGTGGGGCCCCTGGCTGAATGAGACCGGAATGGCCGCTGAGAACAGGCTGAAGGCGCACAATTCTCGCCTGGCTAATGCGAAGCCGCTGACAGACCAACAAGGGCTACAGCTGTTCGACATGGCGATGCAAAGGTCGACAACACCGGAGCCAGTCATGGCGCCGCTCCTGGTTGAGGGACCACTCCCACTGATTTCAGAGGGTGATGGCATGGCACTTAGAGTGGGAGCATCGAGCCGAGGCGGCGCAGCAGCATGGCGAAAGAAGCTTGCGATGCTACCACCTAAAGTCCGTGATGAAGAACTATTGGGCATGGTGAGAGGCCAGATCGCTTCAGTGCTGGGCTACCAGGACCAAGGCTTGCCGGATCGACCACTGGCGGAACTTGGCTTTGACTCCTCCACCTCAGTCTTGCTCAGCAACAAGTTAAGGAGGCTCACTAGCTTGATGGACCTCCCCGTGACCCTAGCACTCGATTATGAGACTCCACACGCGTTGGTTCAATACCTATCTAGTCGGCTGGATCTTGCTCGGCTTGGTCCAGAACAAGAAGCCAAGCCCGACAGTCGGAGCTCGACGACTAAAAAGAGTGTTACAGTTACGGAGACCCGCACTAGTGGAAATGACAAGAAAGACAACACACCCAGAGCCGCGGATCACAAAGCATACCCCGAGCCTGAGCCCGTTGACAATACGGCATTCCGAGGGTTGACCGCACTTTACAAGCATCTGTGTCAGCTCCAGCAATACAGCGCAGCAGCAGGGCTCCTGACATATTCGTCGCTTTCGCTTCCGAGGTTCAAGGTTGGGCCGGAGATGGCAAGCTATGCAGCAGCACCTCGGCGTCTCGCGACCGGGCCCGCAGACCGAACGCCGGAGGCAATACCGTTGGTCTTGTTGCCATCATTTCTGCCACCCATCGTCGCCGAGGGTTTCAGGGGCAGCGCCTACAGCGCCCTGGCGGCCGAGATGGACGGGGAGAGAGACGTCTTCGAGCTCCCGCACCCCGAAGGAATGGCTGTGCCCGAGAGCCTTGAGACGCTCGCCGCTGTGCATGCGAGCACGATACGGCAGTACTTCTCAGGCCCGATTCTGCTTGCTGGTTATTCCGTAGGAGGAGTGGCAGCGCACGCCGTGGCTTCCAGACTATCTCACCAGAAGGAAAATGAGCAGAAGGGGAAGGTTCAGCTGGCCGGCTTGATCCTGATCGACACGTACCTCAACACAGCGGGAGGGGAGGATCCAGAATGGCTGAACGCGCTACCCGCCGAGGCGCTGACGACCAGCGACGCAGGGCTCTTGCACATGATCGGGGACTCTGACCTGGCGCTGGCCAAGATGGGCGGGTATTTCAGGACCCTCCAGGACTTGAAACTCCGTCCTCTTCCTGTCGCAATGCCGACGCTATTTCTGCGCGCACGAGATCCTACGTTGAACATGGCCAAGACCGACGACGAATGGTTTCCATCTTGGCTACGAGCTGACGCAATAGTTGATGTACCGGGCAGCCATCTGGAGCTCCTTGATAAGTGCTGTGCGCCATTGTGTGCCGTTGAGATTGGACGATGGATTTGGGGACGCGCTGGACTTGGTCAATTCAAACGAGTCTCGCCCGCATCGCCGAACTAGTTGAGCTTAACAGGTCACGGGCTTTTGCTGCTTGAGCCTTGACGAATAATGATGTATGAGAAGTAGTATTCGAGGACATTTTGCTTTGCTGGAACCACTCGATTCGCCACTCCGTAAGACTTCTGTAGTCATTCATATTGTTCACTGCCCTTATATAAGTCATGATGCAAAAGCCTAGGAATGGCTTAGCGACTCAGAAAGGATGGACAAAGTAGGAAATACCACATTTATAGGGGAGAAGAGATGCCTGCATGATACAGTGAACAATGAAAAGGTAGAGCAAATGCTGTGCTAAGACATGATGAGGCAAAGAACATACATTGAGCAAGAGCTGAATAGCAGCCGAGATTCTTCTTCCGTTCATATTTTTCATCATATCCCAGCCCTTCATTCGCATGGTGGAAGACATTGTTGAATAAGTTCGGGAAGAGACCTGGCTGCTCGAGTGACAGTCCAATTTCGACATCCCTGGACAAGTTTCCTTCACCTTGGGACGCTGCCCCAGAGTGCAAGAGTTTGGCCGATGTCTGCATCTCTTAGTGCAAACAACCCCTAAATGCATCATTCATCTGCAATGCTACTCACAAGAGGTCTTGCTTTTCGGAAGATTTCTTCGTTTTGCGGGGCTTCATCTGTCGAGCTCCCCTAGGAACCTTTCTCGTAGACTCCTATCTATGTTACAGATCTGTTTAGACTGCGCGAGAATGTAAACTTTATCGTGGGTGTTGCAATCCTCTAATATTGCCCCGTAATCCTGTTGCACGTCACACCCCTTTGGAAGCCTAGATGGTGATGTATCAGCGCCCTTTTGGTGCTCACATGTTGACGTGATAATGCTGCTCAGATTTGATTCCGACTATGAAGTAGCAGGGGTAATTTTGAATATAGAAAAAGAACATTAATGGGACAGGAACAGAGAGGTGGCCCACTTTCGTCCCCCCCCCTGATTCGGCCCCCCCTCCCACTCAGACACGCTTAATTTAAACCAAGATATTAATTATAATTTCAACATTATAAATAAACCCTTTATAATATAAGCATATAAATAGTTATTTAATATAATAAAATAAAATAAAAGCATTTTATAAATGTTTTAATATTAATTTTAAATTAATAATAGAAACTACGTTACTTTGAAAATATATATTTTAAATGTTATTTAATAAAATAAAAATATTATATAAATGTTATTTTAATAATAATATCTTTAAAATAAACTTTAAAAATAAAACCTTTAAAGAATTTAAATAATATTAAAGAATTTTAATAAAATATATAAAAATATTAATAAATTTTAAAATAAAATTACGTTTTTAAGAAATAATACTTTATATATTATATAACGTGGTTTATCAGGAAGTGGGACATATCAGGAAGTGGGAC
>LJJS01001029.1:0-26453 GCA_001447215.1 Diaporthe aspalathi
ACCCAATTCCTTGATGCCTCGTGCCTAGCTCAATTGCGCCTGACAAATACTAAATAATCTTTTTAGTATTAGTATTTTTTTAATATTAATACTAAATACTAAATACTAATTTAGTATTTACTAATACTAAGGTACTAATTTTCAACCCTGATAGTTTCGAGGTCTACGATTACATACATGCCTGCATGCTCACAGGCCGGCCGGCTAAGAGATGAAGGTCGACGGCTGAAGGGAATATGACCGCCCCGGGTTGGGAAAAGAGCCCGCTTCTTCTCCCTGCACACGCAACAGCGCCCGCGGCTTATCTTGTACCACGCGCTAGGTATACGATGGAGTCCCTTGTTTCCCACTCGAATAATAAGGAATGGACTCTAATATACCACAGAATGCATTGTGGGCCAGACGAATTAGCCAGATCCCGCGAGAAAATATGCTGGAACAACCGGGAACGTCAGCGGAAATTCTGCCACAAAGACCTGGCGAGGAATAACAAGATAATCGTGCGCAAATATTCATTTCCTGCTTCGTGCTGGACGCCTTCAAGAATCCCGTATAGGACTCCGAGTGTTTTGTTTTCAAACCTACATTGCAACCCTTTAAAGTGACCTAAGTGACAGAGGGTAAGACCTGCTACCTAAGTACCTAATTAGGTATCCTACTTATGTTGCTTATGGTGCAGGTTGCTAAATATAAGTGTCCAGGTTTTAATAAAGCCAATTAGCAATTACAACTTACAACCTGACTATTGTAAATTGTTAAAGAGGTGATGAATATTGATTGATATGGTTGGTTTATACTGCTAACTTAGACATGTATACATATTAATTTATAACGTGTAGGCTTCCCAGGTAAGGAACTTAAAAGGGCAGCTGCTTTAGGAGGCAAACACATTGGTCCCTAATCATTTTTAGTTGATATTTTATACAACCCCGTGACACTCTCGCCGTGAATTCATGACAAAATAAGATACATCAAATTCTCTAGAGGCTGGTTCTAGTTGGTTTTGTTCTTAATCCGGGCATAAATCTTTCTTATCTAAAAACAATTGATATGCGAGCGGTCCCTTCACACAGTCGTAAACGCTCAAGGACAGAGGCGGTTCTAGAAAATTCCAGCGGCGTGGCATTCGTGATCATCTGTGGCTACAGCAGAGCGGTAGCAGCGCGCCATATCATCCACCACTGACAAGGAGAGCTTAATCATGTAACAGTCTTGCTCAGCAAATGCATGAGTGCTCTCCCCGGCGCCATTAAAGTGTTCAGAACCCCAGAAAATCAAAGCTTGCCTAGCCACTTACCAACGTGTGGACCAGTGATGCATACAACAAAGTCGGATAGGAGGCGGGAAGGAGTATGAAATGGTCAGATAAGTGCATAATTCGAACCAAACCTGAGCAGCAGAGCGAACGAGACGTCCCGAGGGACCCTCATGGCAGCATCGTGACTTGGGCGGAGCTCCGTGACAGCAACTATCTCCCACAAACACATGAGCATGTGCCGAGTCCAACTTTGGACTTGGCCCATACTCACCATACCGTTCATGTCGTCAACGTCCGGGTGCGGAAAAATACGAAAGTCGCACATGGGGCAAAGAAGCACCGTGCCTCCGCCCACCTCCCCAGGCTCGACATCGATGAGCCGAACCGAACCGAGCTCCTGTCTTCCCGATGTTTTGTCCGGCCCCGTTGCCGTCTTCGATTAGCAGACTGGGCAAGATTCCTGCAAACAGTCCGAAGTTGGGGGGGGGGGGAAGTGACCTCGCGGGGCGCCTCGCAAGCTCAGCGACCATCTCGATTCGGGCAACTGACACGAGAGACGGTCTAGCCGTGGGGAATCTGACCCAGCATGGCAAACCGACCACGAATGCGGGAGTGGCATCCTTGGGGGGCTGGGCACGATCTTTCCGTCCCAACCCAGAGGCTCTTGTCATAAGGCTGGCTTCTAGCGGCCCCCCCCCCCGCGTGATATATAGACTTCGGCGCAAATGTCTTGTGTCCGTGAGCGTCCCGGTTTCGCCTTTTTTGGGGGCTCGCGGCTGGGTGCGGGCAGAAGCACTGCTCCTCCCTCCTCCTGCCCCCGCCCTAAAAATAAGTCGGCCAAGGTGTCTTGGGTCGCAAGAATCATCCTGTGGAAAGCCTAGTGTCAACTGCTTGGCGCATATCTCCTGTGTCTTTTTGGATCCAACCTTGTCCCGCTGACATGAGATTCCGCAGGACTGGAGGTGTCCCCGGGTGTGTTTGCCTTTGTGATGGCCTCCGAGCGCCGATGGGATGAAACAGGCGAGGAACATTTCCGAGAAACACTCCGTTCACATCCGTCTGGGGACCACGGCGCCCGTCAATTGTGTTTGCTTGCTAGTGCTCACGCGATCCCGTGGCTTCCAAGCTTCCGCTATCATGCTGAGGAGGAACGGGGCACATGGGGTGTGGGAAGGCTGGATGGGTACTCATGCTCCCGCGTTGTTTTGTCAGACTTGACGACGGCGACGTGTTGTGACTAATCAATTGATGGCTTGGGGAGTGTCAAAAACTGGCAGGCAACGTTTCTTGGTCCTTCCACAGCCAGATCAGCTGGCAGATCGCGGTGCATCGATCTCGACGGGCTGGGAAGCTCGAGGGCATGTGCAGGAGAGGGGCGCCAAGCATGTGCAGATCGGGTGCTTGGTGACGGGCCGGTGGATCTAGCATGCTTGTCATTCGCGTGTATGTCACAGCCGATGCTACTTCCAAGATTGTGCCTGCGTCTCAGACCTCGGCCACGGAGATGTCCCGCAGAGGGCAAACCGCTGAGGTCAGCACTTGGCATTACCACCAAGCCAATGCTCGACGCCGTTATCTCAGCTCTGTTCAGGCCGGTAGTTGGGCCCGGAACCGGGTGATGGCGAGGGCAGCGTGGTTGACCCGCGATATCAACGTCCAGCCTTAGTACCAGACGCGCGGGCGGGTCTGACACAGTGGTGGGCCGGCGGTGGGAAGCATAGTGCGAGCATATTAAGGAACATGGTCCAGTGTTGGTCGGGGTTGCCGGCCGCACGGAGACAGCCGTCGGAAGGTATAACCATAATCCCACTCACACACACGTGTAAGACTGGTGACACATGCGGCTCAAATTGCGCACCCACTACCCACTCTGATTTTGGGGGGACCCACCGCTCGCCCAATTGGGATGAAAGGGTCTTGGCAGGAGCGTGCGATATGTATGCTTGTGACCGCTCATGTTTGGAGCTGCTAATCTGGTTACAAGCCGTTACGTTGACGCGCAAACCTGGTTCCAACACCAGCATCCTGTTCGCCAGGCCGGACAGTGGTTGTGGGTTCGCGTTGAGCAATGTTGGTTTGCGCGCGAGGACCGGCACATCTACGATTCGTGGGGAAAAGACAGGACGGGTGCCGGGCGAAACATGGGCGAATTATTGGTGTTTGATGGGAGGCATACTGTTCGGGGTGCTTGCTCGAACTGACGTCGCCTGGGGTCGATAGATCACGATTGCTACTTAGCCCGGTCCCGAGCCCACGGCGCAGACTGGATGACTATATTCAAGACAGTAATGGCCGAGATCCGAAGATTCGGATCGGAGTAGAAACAGGTAGGGGCAAACCTCCTCCACATGTGTGGTTTGGTCAGTAGTAGCCGCCGTAGCTGAGAATTGCGCCAACTTTAAGCAGCCTCGTAGGTTTTAGAGACGGTGGGTTATGTGGGGAAGAATTGTTACGAAAGCTTGTGTGGCTTGATGCTGGTAGACGGGGAGGAGGAGCAGAGGTTGAAGCAGTGAGAGGAGGTGTGAGGAGGTGTGAAGTGAGGTGAGGTCCAATTTTTACCGATGATGCGGCTGCTACAGTGGGGTCTCCGGGGGTCCCCCGGGGGTGCTTGTCGGCTGCAAGCTCATGGGCCTTTACCACAAATAGGGCTGATAATAGTCTCCGCCCTGCGGAAAATATCCGGCTGTTAGCGGCGGAGGAACCGCGAGGTGCGCGGCGCTATCGCGTGCAGTCGGACTGGAGCCGGGGACACTAACAGGATCGGCAGGCGTGGTCCAGGCGTGGTCCAGGCGTGGTCCAAGCGACATCTTGAAGCGCGGCTGAAGCTGATCCCGACACCTGCCCCTGGAACGAGCTCGTTTCAGATGGCAGGAGCGAATCAAACGTCCGGGCCTAGCTGCTGCTGCTGCTGCGGCGGCGGCGGGCCACGGGCGGCCACGCCTGCCACGGCAGGAAGGTGCCAACACAACCTGCCACGGGCGTGCCAACGGCCTGCTGCTGGGCGGGCTTTGCACTGCGACTCCTCTCTTACATCCTGCAACGGCCGCCTCGGTCTCATCCCAACCCCAGCCTGGGATCCGGCTGGGACCCGGCTGGGACGCCAGGCGCCAGGCTGCGGTACCAACGCCGCCCCAGCACGGCCAGCACGATACCTCGATGCCTCGATGCCCCGATGCCTTTGCCAGCCCGCCTTGCCTTGTCTGGCCTCTGAAGCGATGCCAAGCTTCCGGCACCTCCAAGAGCCATGGGGGCCTTCGCTGTCGTGAGCCCAAACCGGAGACAACACTATTGCACAGATGGTGTAGCAGACCAGCAGCCTCCTCCTCATCCTCCTCCTCATCCTCCTCCTCATCCTCCTCCTCCTTCTCTTCTGCTCTAGTTGTTCCGTGCCGTGCTGTGTTTTGTCGTCCTGTTCACTGCTGCACGGGTTTCGTTTCCGTCCCTCTGTGCCTGTCTGGCTGTCTGACTGTCTCATTGTCCATCTCATCTTCTCCACACCCGTCATTGCTGTCGTAACCTCTTCCCTTACCTCGACAGTCGCAGTACGCGCTCTCTCCCTACTTGCCTATTTTAGCCATTTCTTCTCTCCAGCCTCATCGGGCCAATATGTCTGTGCCATATTAGCTGACGGCTGCCGACGGGATCTCGCTTGGCTACCGGAGCTGGGGGTGACTTGCTGCTTGTTGTTGTTGTTGCTGCTGCTGTGGTTGTTCGGCCCTATTGCTGCTTTCTTCTTTTCTCGTGGAGCCTCAGCGCCCCCTCCCCCCTCCTCCTACTATTGCCCAAACGAGATATCCTGGCCTCGACCGATCTTTTACTTTCCCTTACCGGATAGGATACTTCGTCATCTCTTCTCTTCTCACCCACGGCTTCACTCCCTCGCTCGGATTCCGCTTCCCCTTTCCTGGGCCGCCAAATGGCCTGCGCGCCCCTTTGTATACCTGCTCCCTCGCCTGCTGTGCTCGTGCCGAGCTTTCTTCATTCAAACTTTCCTCAATCATCTCTTTTCACAGTAACCTCTCGGCTCCGAACACTCTTCTGTTCCTGCGTCCAATACCTCCCACACCTCCCATGAGATAGACCGGCGGTTTTTCCCAGCAGGCAACCACTTCGGCACCCACAACACTGCCACTGGTCGGTCATGTGTCAGGTATCGAGCGTCACGACGAGTCCGATGGCAGCCTCCCAACCATCCGCTTATTCACATTGTTGCCCCGTCGCGCCAATGTCAAACAACGCATCCTCCCTGGGTCGCTATTTCAAGATGGAGTCCTCCGTTGACTTCATATCATCCACGCCTGTCGTCATACGGAGTCAGCATCTCAGTTACTATGTCGCCATTGGCGCGATACTATTCGTGGCATGGCTGTTCCAATCATCACAGACCAGCAAGACCAAGGCGGTAAAGGCGCCCTTTTACAAGGCTTCGATATTGAAATGGTACTTCGATGCCGAGACCCTGGTGCGGGACTCGTACACCAAGGTATAACGCTCCTTCAACGTGGGCCACTTCCAGCCATGACAGCTAATCGGTACAACAGTTCCATGACAAGGTCTATCAGATCAAGGCAACGGAGGGGGTCCAGGTCTTGGTACCAGCCAAGCTTGTCGGCGAGTTGAAGGGCCTCCCCGAGGATGTCCTGAGTGCCACCGAGGCTGTCAGCGAGGCATTGATGAGCAGATATACAAAGTTCTGCCCGGAGCGACACCAGGACCTACTCGCTACTTTGGTGCGGACGAGGCTAACGCAGAACCTCGCGCGTCTGATCCCGCAGCTGAAGGAGGAGGTCGAGTACATCACCGCCACCGAGTTTCCCGAGTGCAAGGAATGGACCCCAGTCAAGTTCCAACCCTTTGCCCTGAGGTGTATCGCACGGACAAGCGGGCGAGCCTTCGTCGGCCCCTCGATTTGTCGACAGGAGCAGTGGATGGGAATCAGCATCAACTTTGCGGTGCACATCTTCCTCTCGCTGGTGAAGCTCCAGTTCTTCCCGGCTTGGCTCCGGCCGGTCGGGCAGTACCTGGTTTCAGACCTGGGGAAGCTCAGGAAGGACGAGTCCGAAGCCAAGGAGATGCTGATCCCCATTATCGAGGAGCGCCTGCGGGATATGGACTGCCCTGGCTATGAGAAGCCAGACGACCTGATCCAGTGGCTGCTGGACGCGCTTCCGGACGGAGAGAAGAGGGACTACCAAGCTCAGGCCGAGCTGCAGCTCATCCTCAGCGCCGCATCGATCCACACGACCAACAATCTCCTCGTCGACTGCGTGTACGACCTAGCTGCCAACCCGGAATTCGCGGAGGAGCTGAGGCAGGAGGCCGTCGCGGTGCTCGAGGGTGACGACAACGGCTGGGCGAGAAAGGACTCGATGAGCAAGCTGAAGAAGCTCGACAGCTTCATGAAGGAGGTACAGCGCCTGTCCGGCAACGTCACCTCCTTCATCCGCAAGGTCGTCCAGCCCATCGACCTGTCCGACGGCACGCACCTCCCGGCGGGGACCAAGGTGCTCGCCCCGCAGTGCGGCATCAGCCACGACGAGCGCTATTTCCCGGACCCGGACCGCTTCGACGCCCTGCGCTTCTACCAGATGCGCCAGCGCAGCGAGGATGACATGAACAGACACCAGTTCACAAGCATCAGCGATACCAACATGAACTTTGGTGCGGGCAAGCACGCCTGTCCCGGCCGCTTCTTCGCTAGTAACGAGATCAAGATGATCCTGGCGTACTTCCTCATCAACTTTGAGATCAAGCTGAAGGATGGGCAATCGAGGCCCAAGGGCATGATGCTGATGATGTCCAAGACACCTGATCCCAATGCGGAGATCCTGTTCCGACGGAGGACGGTTTGATGCATGAGATGGACTTTGTTTTGTGCCGACAATGCTAGCTGGATGCAAGCGCGCGCTGTTTTGGAGCCTTATGAGCGAGCGAAATGGACGACCGGAATGATGATACCCTGGACACAGCAGAGAGAATACGGACCGACAACGAATCACACCATTCATACCACAAACCTTTGTTTTCGACCCATTGGACGACGCATATTAAGCCGTCGAAACGGAAAACGGGCCTGGCATAGAGCCGGCATACCCGGAGCATTACGTTCATCTGACAAGCAACTTACGATCTACTACTAGGTCTATATGCATATAGTGGTATAACTCGAGACACGCACGGCGGGGGGGCTGGAGGTCAGTCCCGCGCGGGAGAAGGAGCCGACGCGGCATGCATACACATACACATATACACATACATACAAGGCATGGGCCTGGAGCTCTTCTGTCGAAACACCCACGCAAACTACAGACCACATATATTTTAATGTACATAAAAACGGACAATGACGCTTGCCTCTAGGGTGGAAGGCGAGTGCCACAGGTTGGACTTCACATGCGCACTTCTGGGTGATGGTGGTGGTGGTGATCCCCACGCCCACCTGCACATAACACACGACACACACTCCTCCCACACATGCTACATACAACACATAGTTTAGTCACACGGCTTCATTGCAGGTGGGAAGCGGGCAAATGAGCGTCCGCTCATTCTTGAATTTCAGAATTATTATGCATGCATGATAAGAGAAAAAACAAAACCTTGCCCCATCCGAACCAAAGCTGGCTGATCTATTTCACGGCTTTGAATAGCGAGAAAAAATAAAATAAAGGAAGTAAAGAAAAGCAGTGCCCGGTCCCCGTGATCTCTCTGTACCGTACACATGCTCGCTCGCTCGCTCTCTATCGCTCTTGTTCCACGTGGGAGAAGAAACCACACCCCCCCGGTAAGCTCATAGACTCCTTAAAAAACTCCCCCTTGTAATGTCGTCACGGGAAGAGGAAAAACAAGCTCATCATCACTACCACCAAGAACGCTCGCTGCCATCTTGTGACAAAAAACTGGGCCCCCGCGCTTGAGTTGGCCCCGCCCCCCCCCCCACCCCAACACCTAAAAAGCCCGTGCGGGAAACAGAGAACAGCCAACGCCGACGCTATGCAAGGGATCATCACACACACACACACACACACACACACACACACTCCTTGTTCTCAAATCACCCGATTGTCTTCCCCCGCCTCCCACCCATCCGCTTCATTTCGTCTTCTCTTTCAGTGCTCTCAACTCCTCGCAGGAGAATAATACTATCCGTCGCGAGAGGTCGGCGGAAAACACAAACCGGCGGACCCCCACCCCCCCGAATACGCGTTATGCCGCCGACAGGATCCCAAACAGGTTTGCCGGGCCAGGGGGCTGTGAGACGTCCGCCGCCGCCACCGTGGGGTTGCAGAGGGTGGCGCCCGAGTCCTCGGACCACGACTGGGCTTGGGCGGCGGCAGCGGCGGCTGTGTGCTGCCCGTGATGGCGCTGGTGGTGGTGGGGCTGCGGTTGCAGTTGCGGCTGCGGCGGCGACGGCGCGACCAGGACCGAGTTGGGGTCGACGCAGTCGTAGAAGAGCATGAAGACGCCGCCCTGCGACAGGACGTCCTGCTCGCTGACCTTGTAGACCGTCTCGTCGCTCAGGCGCCACCACTGGGAGCCAGGGTCCGCCTCCTCCTCGCCGTATGGCGGTTCTCCCTCCGCCTCTTGCGCCGCGGGTTCGACGGGATCCGGGTTGCTCCTCTCCTGGGCGCCGTCGGCCGCGTCGGCGGCGGCGGCGGATGTGTCGTCCCCTACCAGGTTTGGCGGTTGGTCCAGGCCCTCCTCTTCTCCTTCTTCGGCGGCCTTGTCGGCGTCGTGTGCACCTGTGTTGCCCCTCTTGTAGCACACGTAGTGGCCGTTCTCGTGCCTACCGTAGTGGGTCACCACCGCCCTTAGCTCGTATATGGGGCCCGAGATCTTGGACGGGTGCGCATCGCCCGCCGCCATCGACGCCCTCGCGTCCAGCACCCACTTCTCCTCATCACCGGCAGCCTCCTGTGGATCGCCGCCCTGCGGCCGGCCCGCCGCGGGGGACGGCCTCCCCTGGGCGCTCCCGATGCACCAGGGGCCCAGGTCCAGGGTCTTAGGGAACTCGACCGCGGCCAGGTTCTTGTACGAGCGGAAGGTGCTTGGGTCGAAGACGGAGCGGTTCATGTGGATCACCAGGCTCGGCGGGGGCCTCCCCACGACCACCTGCTTCGTCTTGGTCGAGCTGACCTTCTGCGCGTCCGGGATCTTGAGCTGCTTCAGGACCCTGTCGTCGAACTCCTCTTCCTCCAGGGCCTCCTCTATGGCCTCCAGCCTGGCAGCGGCGGCCGGTAACGTCCTGGAGATGCGCTGCAGCCCCTTCCGGTACTCGAGGAGGGTGCACTTGACGCATTCGACGCCTTGGATCGGCTCCAGCCGCACGAGGTTATCCAGCAGCTCGTACAGGTCGTAGTGCGAGATGCCGACCTCGAGGTTCAGGGTCAGGCAGTTGAAGGGGATCATGGAGAGGCCCTCGGAGTGCCCGCACGACATGCAGGCGACGCGCTGGGCCGAGAGGCCCTCGAGCGGGTTTCGGAGCGTCACCAGCTCCGAGCCGGCCTTGGAGAGCATCGACAGGCTCTGGTACCCGCTGTCGTCGCTGTGCTGGCTGGCCGCCGTGTCGTCCCTGTTGAGATCGGCCTCGAAGCCAGCCTGTCGGCACGCAGCCTTGGCAGCCCTCTCTATGTCCTTGTCGATCTGGTCCATGAGCTTCGAGAAGTACTCCTGCGCGTCTTGCTGCTGTATCGTGCTCATGTTCTTAAGGACGTTGGGGGTGTATAGTGTCCTGCCATTGTTGGAGGTGTCGTTCAACTCGGCGATGAAGGAGCGCAGTGTCCCGGCGGTGGTCGTCTTGTCTTCGACCGGCGGCTGCCCGGACGTGTTGAAGCCGCCGAGGTAGCGCGGGAGATGCTTCAGGGACGCCAGGCCCTGTAGGATGCTGTTCTGGAAGCACGAGTTGTCCCAGTTCCCCAGGCCGGCAGGCTGGTCCGACTTGCCCCTGGGCCCCGAGAAGGTATTTGTCAACGTGCGCCGGCCGGCCTCGGACATGGAAGCAACTATGCCGCCGGGCTGGTCGGTGCGCAGGATCTTGCGGAGGACATCGCTCTTAGCGGCGTGAGTTGCGGGCTGTGGTTGAAGCATGGGGATGGGGAACAAGGGGGGGTTGACCCATCGATCGACGGCGTAGAGCAGGGCGGCCGGGCAGATGAAGACGATGGCGTCCCAGACGAGGTCGGCCGCGGAGGGTAGCTGTAGGCCGCGGGAGGCTGCTTGGCTGTGGGCGAATTGGTAGGCGAAGGAGGCGAGGAGCACGAGGGCGGGGACGACAACAGTGGGCTCGGTTATCCTGTCCCAGAGCTTCTCTTCGGAGTAGTAGGCGCCGTACGGGAGAGTTTTCTGGTTGTCTAAAGGATCGTAGCGCCTCAGGTTCCGCGTGGTCGACGAGGTCATCCTGAGACGACGCGCAAGAGACGAAGGTCAATGTGTGTGCGTACGGGCGAGCAGCATCTGCCGCGAGTAGTGGACGTGGAGGACGTGGACGTGGACGTTGGACGTGGGCGAGGTCGTTTGGTCGGTCGGGAGATGGTTAGAGGTTAGAGCAAGCTTGAGACGTATGAGCAGCCATGTCCGGAGGGCGCGTTTGAAAGTCGCGGGGATGCTGGGTGTGCAGGCGCAGAAAGCAGTCAACGGTCGAGCGGTCGCGGATGTGTTGTTGTGTTAGTGTAGAGTACTTGTTTTGATGCGAGTGGAACTTTTGGGTGGAGGTCGAGCTAATCTGAGACCCACATCCCAAGCATAGACTTCAAACGGAGGCGGCTCAGAGGAATGTGGGGGTTATGGTAGTTCGTCCAGGCGGCTGGGCCAAGGCATTGGGGAGGGAGCATCCCGGCTTCTTTCTCCACAATCCAGCAAAGTGGTCGTCGCGTTCAGTGTGTAATATCGTCGAGCCCAGCACGAATTAAAGGAGCCGCTCGCCCATGCACCCATACAAATCCCATGGGCTTCTTCTTTTTGTCTTTCTTGTCTTAACAGAACGAATAGAAAAAGGAGAACAGGGATGGATACGTGTCAAATCGAACGTGACCTAGAGCAAGAAAGAATCCATCCCGTGACACGCATGACTTGCACGGCCTACAGTTTGGCCGTCCCAGAGGCATGGACACAGGTGCCTGTATTCAAGCTCGAGCTTCCTGGTGAGTCCTGAAGGCGGCATCCGTCATATCAAACACATGAGCAGCCACTCGAGCTTTCCGCCCGCTTCCTGATTTACTAGGTCCACCAAGCCAGACTGCGCCCATGTAGGTTTGGCGAAGTATACTTGGCTAGGAGATTCTGGTACTTTCTGAAAATGAGAGCACACACACATAAATACACACAGAGAGAGAAACCGGTTATGGGGACTGTAAAGACAGTTGCATTGAATGACTGGGGGGTATCTCTTGTCGACTTTGCTTGACCAATAACTACTAAGCATGACCATCATCGTCACCGCAGCTCTGTCCAAGCGAACAAAGTCACCGCAAAATTCAATCCGTAGCTTCATCCAGAGCTCGTATGTGTGCTGTTGTGGTCGTTTTTGTTGTTGTCCTATCCCCACGGGCCCCAATCCACCAATGGTGCCTCTCTCTTGTGAGCTCGTCTTGGCGAGGTAACGATGGCGTGATCGGGTTGACCCACGAAGGAGGGGAGAGAAAGAGTGTGAAACGGATCCAGCCCATCCACCCACCACCATATTACCCATCATTAGTGTTTCCTGCCGTGAAAACTGCCCACCTCTCTCCACGCCGACATGTTGCCGCCATATTTTGCGAGGTGTGTGCAAATTTGTTTACAGCCCCCTCAAATCCCTCAACCAGCTGAAGTCGATCCCGCCATCCTGTAGCATAGAAAGAAGGGCGGGAAATGAAGGTTGTTCCGCCGGGGAATGATCCTCGACGGGTAGCCGGGGTCCCAAATCTGGTATTGGTGCCGGCCCATAGATTGGAAAAAAATGTTCAGTTCGTTGGCCCCGCCAAATGCCTCAAGGTCCACTGTCCTGTGTCACCGGTGACCTCTGTGTGTACAACTTTCCGTTTGGCGTGAACTTTCAAACCCCCTTCCATGAAGTAGGCTCACCCCTCGCAAAGTGAACAATGAATAATCATTGGTGGGCTCGCGCCGTCTTGGTCTTTTGTCTGTGTTTTGACCCTTTCCCTAAGATTAATGATATATTTGTGCAATGGCAGTGTTGATTCCGCACGCCCGTGAACCTTCTGCATCTCGCCCAGCTGTTTTTGGGGATTGTGTCAACTTCCTCGGTCATGAGTTGGGAGAAGCTTAGTGCCTGAAGCAATTTAAATGCAAGTTCGAAGAGGAAAAGGATACTGTGTCGCTATGCACGCTGAAAACGAAAGGAAAGCATAACTCGCGAGTGGGCCGGTGACCCGTGCTCAGATGCTCGCGAGGCGGCCGCGGGCGTCCGGCATGCGGGCGTGGCACACCATCAGCTTCAGAGTCGTCCTCCACTCCTCGCACTCGGCAAGCAGAGCCGGGTCGCTCCACATGCTCCTGCCGCCAGGTGCAGGAGCAATGCTCTCGTAGCAGCGGTCATACCACCACCGCCCGACCTTGGCCACCATCTTGGTGATGCTCTCATCGGCGATGGGGCCGTCGTCGCTGATGATCTCGGCGAGGCTGCGGGTGTCCCTCTTGGACCTTCCGCTCGTGGACCTGGTGGGGCCCGACCTGGCACCGTTTCTTGCCGAAGACGGGCCGGAGGTAGATGACTCGGACGGCGCGAGAGCACTCGCGACAGGCACGCCCAGGCGGCACGTCTTTATGTCTGTGAAGCCCTTGCGCCCGAGGAGACGGAGTAGCAGATCCGAGCTCGAGGCCAGGCTGACGTTGGGTGAGCGGATGTGCACTCGCTCTTTGAGTTGGCGGACGGCACGGCGGCCGCGGTTACCCATGTTGTTGAGGTCGATGTCCAGGATCGAGAGCTCCATGTAGCCTCCCGGCTTTAGCACGCGACGAGCCTCGGAGACGATGTTGCGGTAGTGAGATTCGGGCGCAGCGGGTGGGAACCGGTATACCACAGATGTGAAGCTTTGGGAACCGAAGGGAAACCTGTCCAAGTGTGATTTGTACTGGATCTGGTGGTGATTTGGCGGGCTCAGGGATGCGGCTGATGAAGAGCCTTGGCTCTCGGTGGGTAGTGGTGAGCGCGGGGAGAGGTTGAAAAAAGTGGCGGCAGGATATGTCTCGGCTGCGTAGAAAGACCAGTCATCATTTCCAAGTCCGTCGACTACCAAGATAGAGTGTCTTTTCAAAGAGCCCGTCATTGGGATCAGGTCATCCCTCACAGGGCTGAAGAGGACATGTCCAAAGGTCAACCACTTGCTCACGGTCATTGAGCCAACACGGAGGTTGACCTGCGACACGGCCGAGTTATCGTCGGACCCTTGGCTGCTGCCGCTAGCATGAGAATCTCGAATCACCCGCGCCTTTTGAGACGACGCAGTGCTCGTGCGCTGGAGCTGAGACTGCGAGTTGAGGCTGTTGTTGCGGTCGCCGTATCCGCTGACAAAGTCGCTCATGCTGAAAGAAGCTGTTTGTCCGCCGATTGACTCCAACGTCTCATCAATCTTTGCAGTGAGGCCGGAGCTGTAGCCGCTCGAGGACATGGGAGCAGGCTCGTCCTGTGCCTCTGCCTCGAACTCTGTCTCGCAGTCCGACTCCACGTACGCGTCTATCGTGGGTGATTCGAGCGAGGTGTTGTTCTCGTTGGTGAGATGCCTGCCCCACATCTCAAGATGAAACGGCTTGCCCTGCGATGAGCCTGCCGAAGGAGGCACTCTAAGCCCATCCTCGCCCATGAGATCATTATACTCGTCCCACACCTCATCCTCGGCTAGAGGAGCGTTCGGCCCTGGGATGACGGCTGTGGCATCAGAATAGCTGAGTACACCCGAGCAGCTGGAGGACGTGGTTGACGTGCCCTCAGAGTCCTTGCGCGGAGGAAAAGACAGGAATTCGTTCTGTGAGCGGCTTGCTTCAGATGGGACATCCCTGGATAGCCGGTAGGCCGACGAAGGGTCATTCTCTGCCTTGTCAACGGCCTTCGGCTCCTCGGTCCTGAGCTCTGAAGCCGAGCTTAGGGACTGCGGAGGGCTGGGGCCTTTCGCGACGAATTCAGCGGCTGAGGTCTGCACCTCGGGCGGCGGCTGCTGATGCGTGCTGTTGCGGTTGAAAGGTCGGGAGAAAGATTTATTTGGTTCGGGCCTTGTGCTAGCGACCTTCGGGATCCGACCGACCTGGGGCAACCGATTCGAGCGAGTGGTTGGCGGCCTTGTTGTTGATGCTGTCGTTGTCGACACAGGTGTTGTCCGCGTGGGCTGTGCCAATGGCTTTCTCGGCTCGACCTTTGGAGCCACAGACGGGATGCTCTTCGGGACCTGCGGCGCTTTGATGGGCTTGGCCTGGACCGTCTTTACCCTCTCAAGGGGGGGCTGGGCCCGTGGCACCTGGGGTCGCTGCTGGGTGGGAGCTTGCGGGGCGGGCAGAGGCGCCGTGGGGGCCTGGGCTTCACGGAGCACCTGCTTGACATCTGGTAGAACCTCCTCCTGTTCCGAAGCGTCCATCATCGTGTAGAAAGCCACAGACTTCTTCGGTCCGGCTACCGCTGCGGCAACGGGCTTTGGTGGTTCCGATTCCTTGGCCTTGCTGGCAGGCTGGATTATCGACCGTCCGAACAGATTCCATTTCCGGGGTGACTTCGGCTTCTTCATCAACTTCTTCGGTGGCGGATGCGCGGCATCTATCTTAGCTGATCCCTGCGTTCTCCGTGGATCAAAGAGCGAGTCATCCGATAAGATGGAAGTATCGTGGCTAGTCATGGCTGGGGTCGTCACCCCAGAGCGTATAACAATGGGCTGCGGAAGACGCATATTTCCCTGATCCGCGTTTTGAAGTCTCTGAATCGACCGGCGGAGCGCCAAAGTTGGCTTCATATTGAGGCCCTCCGAGTCGCTGGTATCAGAAGGTCGCCGAAGTCCCATGGAGGACTCCGGTGCGGGTATATGGGGCATAGCGGAAGGCCAAAGAGTGTTGCGGTCTTCCTGAGACGATAGAGACAACCCAGAGTTGTTCCTCGAACCGATGCTAGGTCGGGGCAAGGCCAGGTTCGGCTCGCTTCCCGTCCGGCTGCCATCGAAACTGACATTCCTGTTCTCGATGATTTCGCCGCCCGCAATCACAACAGGACTCATGCGCTCAGCTAGAAACGGGTCAACTGCCTGGCTACTAGCCAGACTCTCCTGCGAAGACATGGTCCCCGGAATGGCACGAGGGTTATTGGTCATGCTTCCGCTTCGGCGTCGAACGTGACCAAGCCGCCCGTATCCTTCGTGGCCGGTTCCTGCGGCAGGACCTTTTCGGGGAGGCCTATCTTTCTTTTCGGACACATTGCCCGGAGGCGCTTCTGAAATGGACTTGTTCTTACGGCTGAACAGGGGAAACCGGGACTTGAATGCCGAGGAGACACTCGGGCTCGGAGTCCTGGGGGCTTTGCGAGGATCCGGTTTGGTCTGGGATGTCGGCCCCGACCCAGCAGCTTGAGGGGCTGGAGTCGCTTCTCTGCCGACTCGGGGAGCGGCTACCTGCTGTTGTCTATCGCCTTGAGCCGGCGTGTTGGAGCGAGAGGAAGTAGCATTGTTAGAGGGGTTCAGACTACTTCGCCTCCGCTCCGATAACTGGGTCGAAGATAAGTTGCTGTGCACAACGGGTACCGGCACCCCTACTTGCGAGTGTAGGTCTGGGGTGCCCTCCCTGCTCGGTCTCATGGGTGGCGTGGGTCGAGGGGTCGGTGCGCCGGACACTTCGCCCGTCTGACGGGAATTGTTTGTGAGTCTGACGGTGGGTGAGATGACAGGAACCGACTTGCTTGGCTCGTGAGATATCCTGGTGGGTCCGCTTCCCGGGTCCTGAGCCTTCCTGAACTTATCAGAGGACGTCCGGGGCGGCGGGCTGGGGGGACGGGACGCAAGGATCCTCTTTTGTCTTTGATCCCTGAAGGTGGCATCTCGTACTGTAGAAGCTGAGGATGACGAGTTCACTGACTCCCTAACCATCGATAGGCCATCCCGCTCCGTGCAATCGTCCCGAACGTCTTGTGAGGCACTGCCAGCCCTCCTGCGGGTCACTGGGGGCCGGGTATCCGCAGGGCTGCTCTGCTTAGACCTTGAGCCGGTGAGCCGCATGGGTGCAACCAGTCCCGGAGATTGAGATAACATAGAGGTCGGGGTCGTGTCTCGGCTGTATGGGCCGCCTCCCGGTGATTCGGAGAACCTGGTGGAGGGACTACCGCTGAAGGTGCTGTGTTGACTGCTCGTACTAGAAAACAATGGGGTCGGCGGGGGCAAATCGGTCGAGATAGGGTACGGCACTTCAGCATAGTAGTTTCTGTAGGATTCTTGAGGCTCAAAGTCTCGGTACCGGTCAAGCTCAGGGTAGACCGTGACGGGCTGCGAGTCTATTGCTGGAAGGTCCGGTCTCTGTGGTGCTTGAAAGCCTGCTGGACTTGGGGTGAACCTGCGGTCCATGTTTGCATCTTGGGGTATGTCCAAAGAGACATTTGACCGAGGCACTGAAGTGGATGAGTCGGTCCTCATGGAGCTGTTGCGGGAATGGTAAGGCATGGTGGCTGGCTCTGGGGTCACTCTGGGGTGCTTTCTCCGGAGCACATTTCTGGGCTGCTTTGCTGCTTCGTGGGATCGGCTCGAGGGCCCGGAGGAGCTGGTGACGCTTGAAAGGGCATCTTCGGAACCATTGCTGGAGTTGGAGCCCCAAAAGTTCCCATGCGAGCCAATGCTTGGTTTCCGTGTATGCGTCTGGGCAGGTGTCCTCAGGGTGGAGGTCTGGGTTGTTCTGGTTGCATTCCGAGCTCCAGCATCAGAGGGGGCCAATGCAGCATTCTCTGCCGCCTTGCGGGCTCTTCGACTCAGGGAAGGTGTGAAGTCACTCAAGGGCGTTGTCATGTTGGCGCCCACGCGCCTGGGCTGGGCTGTTGTGCCTGTCGTCCCTTGGCCCGCCATCCTCGATCTCGAGGGTTCCATTTCAGGTCAACGTGCTGTGGCACTTAATCACACATTATGTCTTCCCGTAGGATGCGACCTTCATCTGTTTCGAAGCATGCCGTAGCGATAATCAGCACCTGGGTCTGGCCCCCAACTTGGGAAGGAAGGATTTGGGTTGTACAAGAAAGGTTGAAAAGCCGGCGTGCCGCAAGGAAACTCACTCACCGTATTTGTGTGAGAGTCCTGGGGCAGATGAATGCAGTCTAGAGGTGGCGAGTTTGCCCACAAAATGCCCAAAGCATATGCGAGGTGTGCGTATTATGTGCCAGACATGTGCGTGTAAGTGGAGCAACTTGGAAGCCGAAAAGAGTAGACGAGGGCGTTGGATGTCCCACCACAGTGGCACACAGGATTAATAAAGAGAATCGAAGTCAAAAACGCGCACGACCAAAGGGGAAAGGGTAAAATGTCAACAAGATGTCGAGATGGTGGGATGGGGTAACATCCGAGGGCTTGGTGGAGGGAGTTGGAGGGTGGTGAGCAGAACAAGGATGTCCCCAGCGACAGGCGTGTGTGAGCTCGCTAAGGGTGACGGGGTGGATGGTGGCACCTCTTGTGATGGAGCAGTCCAGACTGGCGTCTAGGAAAAAAATCGTTGGAATCGAGGGGACGAGGTATTTAGTATGGCCGACTGTCTGCCATGTCCTTCCCATATAGTACTTGTGCCGATGGAGGGATGACTGACTGGCCCGCAGAACCTTGATAATAACGAGAGCGATGTGCGGACGATAACCCGCACCAGGATGCAAGGGTCGCCAGAGCTGGGGAAGCGGCCCAGGATCACTCTTCCTGACGGGCAACGCAAGATCAAATGACTCCTCACCAGCTGCAGGCGAAGATGCTAAGAGCCCCCTGCCCTGTCCCGCATGCCCGTATGCTATCTTTGACCACTCGTGGTGGCGTTGAGCTGCGGGTTGGCTGCCGTGCTGCTAGAACAACCCCATCCATCCGAAGTAATAAGTGAGATGGGGTACCTAACACGGCTGGGCAGAGTCTTTGCTACGTGACATGCAGTGGGGGTCGGGGGCGGCGCAGGCTCTGAGTGAAGATCCGAGAGGGAGCCTCGGGACCTGCAGGTCGACCTGGTTGAATAGTGCAGTGTAATTGACGGACGAGCGAGTTGCTGTCGTTCGTAAAACCCCACCTGACAGTCCGCGGAACGGGTCGGACGGTGAGGTCGCCTGAGACACGGTGTAGGCCTCCCGATGTACCGCGTACTGCAGGCTGCCCTGTGCGGTGTACATTACGCAGTGTGTGTAATGTGTTCGCGTGCGCGAGTATGAGTAGATTTGTACCGTACTGTATGTATACGTGTTGGGTACTGGATGAGCCATTTACATAGTCGAAGAAGACCCAATTGAATGTGGACCAACAAAGATTCTCTCTCTTTCTCTCCCTCTTTCTGAATGAGTGTCCGCGGCGGGGCGGCGTCGGCCACAAATGAGAAGAGCAGTTGGACAGGCCAGATAGATGGGCTGTGGGACAGGAGTCACAGGACTGGGGCCAAAGGCAAGCGGTTGTTGGGCGGTAATAGGCGACAGTCGAGAATGAGCAGCGTCGCATCCTGGCCATCCTTGACCCGGTTGGAAGGGCAGGCCCTGGCTGCTGCAGAAGGCAGACGCTGCGCCATGCGCGTAAAAAGAGGGACCCTGGAGATGGCCCTGGACTGTGCATAAGGCGAGGCCCTATGGGAGCACCGAGTCTGCAGGTCAAGGATACCATTGGGCGAGAACACATAGTAGGCCTCGCCTCAGAGGATGGCGAACGGCCGACCAGACGGCCGTCTCGTGGGTTGGGTCAGGTCAGGTCGGAGCTTTGCCCAGAGCAGCCCCATGATGCAGAGAGAACCAGTCTCTGTGAACGGTCAGGCCAGCCAATCCTCAGTCGGGCCCGGCCCTGGTCCCAGCAGAAGGCGGACTGGCGGAGGTCACGGGTGAGACGCGTGACCTCGTTGTGCTTGGACGAGTGGCGCCGATCATCATGGAAAACAAGCTGCTCGCCTGCTTGTGGCATTGGACGAAGGCGAAGCGAGGTGCGATGAGAAGAATTGGTCAGTCAAAGAGGGGAATTGCTACCAAACGAAACAGGAACAAGAAGAGACGAGGCCGGGGTTGGTGAGAGGGGAAAGAGCCGAACGGTGAGGGGCAGTCAGTCGCACGGATACCGGCGCTTGACCGCAAAGCAAAAAGCAAGCAAGCAGTCAGTCGCCCATTAGGTCAGCAACTTTTTTTTTCTTTGATGTTGCACTTCTCATAGTAGACTATATGGCAACTTTAGTCTCCGTGATGCGACAGCCACATGGAAATAGCCATGGCGGAAGAGAAAACATGTGCGCGCATTCTCATCTGCAGCGACAGGGTCAGCAAAAAAGTTCGATGTGTCTGCATGCATGTCTTAGACAATGTCTCACTCTGTGCTCGCCGATCGGCCAGTTTGCCCTCCACCCTTGACGGCGATCCTTGGGCAGCCATCACAGGGGAATCGCTGGGTGTGGGCTCGCGCCAGTCAACGGCCACCCACAAGCGCCGGGGCCTGTCGTGCTCTGACTCTTGCAGTTGGTCTCGCAACGGGTAGGCTAACAGGCTAGTCCGCCGACGGGAAAGAGAGACTGATGATCGATGGCTGACTGATGCTAGGATGATCCTCAATGGCTTACTGTGCATACCACACTCCCCACTGCCCCCTCCCCCTCCGGCTGGGCAGCTGCTGGGCTGAACATGCTGTTGTCTTCCTCAACGCTGACCTGCAGTCCTGCATCACTGCCTTCGTGTGGCAGCCTGGAAGACGGACAAGAGCAGCTGGGCTCCTGCAGGTGGCCTGGTGGCTTGCCCCGTCAACCCAGTGTCTGTCCCGGCTGCTTGGGAAGGTCTAAGACACATCGAGCCAGAGGCATGCTTTTTTCATTTTCAGCTGGCAATTAATCCTGTCACCAACAGACAGGCAAGGCAGTACTGCTGCATCTAGGTAGACTATGGCAGCAACCGCGACCAGGACAAGGCCCGCGGTCCATGAAAGCCCGGTGGGTGGTCAGCGGCGGCCCAGAGACGGGAGCCATTGCCGTCTTCGTCTGCTTACTTCAGGGTAGTCCACGTCTCGCTCACCACTCAAGTGTGAGCACCTGGGATGGCAGAACAAGACCACCACACGCTCATCCCTATTGGCATATGTTTGCCCAGCAGGTACCAGCTCCTGCTGCTTCAGGAAATACGATGGCACCTGTGCCTCTGGCGCTTCCCGCGGCACGCCCCACTATACGGGACCGAGCAATCTGGAGTCGTACGGCTTCCGACATGCGTGCAGGCGTGCAACGAGCGCTCGTCCTTTCCGGCCCTTTACCATCGCAGATGCTGCATCCATTCGACACGCGGATGGCTCACCTGTTGTGGGTAGCCCCTGATCGGGACATTCATGAGTGACCCAAACCCGCTCTCTTGAGACCGGAACTGTTCCCCTCGGGCGATGCTCCCCCTTACTACGACCAGTCCATCATTCCGGAATGAAGGAGCCAGACGCCGCCGCGGATTTTGGAGGAAGCCAAGCTCGAATTAAAACGGCAGGGCCGCGTTCTGGTTGGCTCGCCAGAGATATTAAGCTTCCAATCACAGGTTTTAGACGGCCCTGCCACCCCTGATTTATTCCAAATCCGGCCATTTACATCAAGCTCCTGTCCCTGGATGTCTGTGTTGAGGCTGCTCCCCCCTCTTGTTCCCAAAGCGATCTGTTACGCAGCACCTAATAAATCGTTTGACGACCTTAGTCAAACATGACTGGAGCCCGGGGATCGTTTCTCGCACTCATCATCGAAACCACCTCCCACCCACCGCGGGTCCGGACCGGCTTGGAAGCACTCTCCCAGGTCCCGAAGAGGGTGTGGACGCGACCCTTTTCTCTCGATCCCGCAGAAGCCATGTGGGAACGGCAGCCGTTCCGCGCAGGTCGAGCCAGCATCCGACGTGATATTGGCGTCGAAGACCATGCACGCGACCAATGCCAATTCGCGCGGGAGCGCACCCGAGGGACGCTGCAGAAAAACCTGTTCACTACATGTCACTGATCATGCTCGATGGCATATCTGCTCGTTTCGAGCCACTAAACCCTGCGAATCGCGACTAGGAGGAGGCTTGATCTCCTTAGCCACATCTGACCTGTCATAGTGGACAATGTGTCAACCTGCCAAACTTGACGAGAATGGAATAGTAGATCCATCGATCGCCTGCCGGCCTCTGAAAACTGATCCGGGCTGTGCAGTCAAGCGCGGCAAGCCTGTTGAGGTCTATCTGTGGTCGTCAATTGCCAGTTGTTCAAAAACGATCGCGGCTGTCAACCCCATATTGAATGGGCCCCCGACGCCGCCTCATGATCTGCAGGTACCGCTTCTCCTGGTTCGCAGGATGCCACGCCTGACAGGCCAAGCGAGCAAGGCAAGCTGAAAGCTGAGTAGGCTCTTCAATAGCTCGTGGCAATTGTTGTGCGCTGGCAGCGGCGCGCTGTTCATGCCTAGGCAGACAGGCAGCCAGGTGTGACAAGCACGCGGCGCGAGGGACCAGAGAAATCTCTGCATTTTCTCGGTTGCGAAAAATGGAACCCTTATTGCAGCTGCTAAGGCAGATCAGAGGCTTTGCGGCCCCGTTGCGACTCCCTCCTGCATGGCACTCCCGCACTTGTGCACGTCTTGCATGAGACCCTGGGCTCGCCGGCTCCGACGGCGAAAGTGGGTTCTGAGGCGGCTTGTGGCGAGTGCGCTGCATGTTGTGGTAACCAGAGGCTGTCAACTACCGGGGTTGCCTTTTTCTCTCTGCTCCGCCACAGTTCAAAGCCGGAACTTGACTACGCTGGGCAAGGTGAGGCTGGTGACGTGGCACAGGGGATATCCAGAAAGTCGGCAAGGCAAGGCAAGGCAAGGTAAAGAGAAATCAAGGTTTCGAATTGCTTCTGAGATGATGACACGTCTTCGCCATCATCGTACGCACCCACTCTCTTGGTCTCCTGATCCTGTGAGGGCCAGCTTCAGCTCCTCTTGTCAGCAGCCTATTCCCAAGCCCAGTCTCCAAAAACCCTCGAAAAACCACGATCAAGATCTCGACTGGCAACCCTGGTCTTTTCGCCTGGTGGGGCCTCTGTCCCCACTCATAAGCTTTCCCGCCAGCAGGGGTCGTGAGGCCCAATCCATTGGATAGCCGAGCTTAAGCGCCCAGGCATGGGTGTCCCCGTTGGTTGGAGTCCTCCCGAACCAAAGGTGACTTCTGGGACGAGCTCAACCTCACTCGGTACGGGGCCAAGACCTACGCCATAGTGCGTACTGTGATGACCACCGCCACGAACAACGACGTCAACTCTTCTTCTTGTCCCTCAAGAAACTTGTAACACATTCAATGCAACGTCGCTGTCCTGATCTTTGGTGTATCGCAAGACAAATCATGTGCCGCGGCAGCAGGACCGAGGGACGAGAGAGGCGAGCGACGATGCGCCTGGACGCGCGCGCACAGCATTAGCACAGCGCCCTGCTGCCGCCGCTCCTTCCACAGCCCGGTGTCACGAGGACGATCTCGGTGAGAGCAGGGCACATACAGCCCCCCATGCGTCATCTTCGCCAAGCGAAGCGGTCGCGAAGAGTCTGTCTCCCTCTCTCCCGCTCTCTCTGAGACATGTTCGCAGGTAAGCGTGTTCTTCACCTCGGCTCGGCTGGTCCCTAGGCTGAAGCGTGAGCCCGGCCGGCCGGTCGGTCTCTTGTCCAATCCAGTAAGTATCACAGCATTCCATCATCGAGAGCGGTGAGATGAGATCCCCCCCCCCCCATGATATTCCCATCTGGAGGTCATATGTTCCACGGCAGCGAATCGTCAGGATATCGCTTGCGCCCGCGCGCCGCCCCCCTGCGTTGCGGTACGGACCAACCAACCAACCCTCTCTCTGCGCCGCCTATGGGGAGATTGCGGGGGGGGGGGCGGGCTCGTCCGAAGTCGTGCCGATTGTCTGTCTCATCCTGCCCGGCCTCGATGGCGATCCGCGGTAGCGGCCCTGGCATCATTTGTGTCTTTTCATTCCCATGCCGAGGTCCCATTTCCCACGCTGGGGCCCGTGGGGAGGAGTGGCGGTTCGGTTGATGGAAGCTGGGCGCGCGATGGTGAAAAAAAAATGAGGCGAGACGATCAGTCGCGCCCAGCTGAACGTGGAATCACTCGGCGTGGAGAAGACGTTCCTGATGGATTTCAAAACCCCTCGGCATCAATCACATGCAATCCTGCAAAGCACGGACGGCAGTCAAGACATGCTATGTAGCCCCGTCCCGTTGTGGGGACTGAACGGCAGCAGTTCATGCGCGAGCACACATTACACCTGACACCCTGATATCATATCCACTTCTGCTGGCAAAAGAGTGGTAAGACAGAAATTCGCAATCAATTCTCATTACTTTAGCACCGTCAACCTTGGAACGCCCCTCCCACCCTTCCTCCCCCACAGGTTAACAAAAAAAGAGTCCCCTACAGTTCGGGTCTTGCCTTGGGGCCCTGACAGCGGCTGACCCAAAAGGGGCGACCCGCAGGAATGGGAGCAGCCGCCTAGTGGCCTATGAGATCTCAGATGCGCCATCTGAGCCCGTCGATAGGTCCCGGGCCCTCCGCTGGCCCCGGCAGGGATTTGCTCTGGGCCTTGTTTGTTTCTTCTTCTCTGGCTCTCGTCCTGGGACATACAGTTGGGTGTCTACGTCTGTGTCTGTGTGCATGTGTGTGGGAGAGGGTGGGCACCGCATCATTTCCGCACGTCTGGGGGCCTGGTCCACCCTTCCAACGCCCTTCTTCCCTTTGCGAATAGCATCACCGCGGGGCCCACCAACCCGTCCCATCCCATCGTCTATCGTATTGCGCTACACACACCAACAACCGTCGAGAAGACAGTGTTCGGGCTAGACAGGGTGCGGCGCAGCCCACACAACCCCCCCCCCTCCTTCCTCATCGACATCCCCCCCACTGCTAGCTGGCTGCATGCAAGTCGTGATCCACACCGAGCGCTTAGGTTTAGTGTAAATAACTTTTGCTTGCCGATGGGGACGTGGGTGTGTGTCCCACTCCGTGCCCGCACACGCCACACACCCTCTCCCCACCCCCTTCGACCCTATGTGTGTGTATATGTGTGTGTGATAGGGAATGCACGTTATTAGTGTTGCTGCGTGACGAGTCGCTTGCGCACCACATGAAGATTCGGTCACCTGATTCAGCACCCACCCACCACCCACCCCCGCCGTGCTCTCCGGCCTCGAGGATAGGACCCGGGCATATCAAACCCACCTGCGCTCATCTCGTCTGCGGCCAACCGTCGCATCCTGCACGCGCGGATGGCACCTCTTTTCTCGTGTGTCCGTCCGACCTTCACAATCTCTGCCATTCTTTTTTTTCTTGGATCTGCCCTTTCGCAAGCAAGCGTCCGATGTCGGGCTTCCTGGGCCTGATGCGCTGAGCATCACCATAGGGATCGACTGCACATATCCACCAGGGGGACCCCTCGTCCGGTAGCGCCTTGCACGGAAAGCAAACCAATTTTACGAGCGGGCAGGCCCGCCTCACTTTCCATTCCCCGGTTGCCGCTCGAGGCACACTGGGAAGATCCGCGGTGACAGGTGGGGGGGGGGGACGCCGACGATTGACTCCAGTCACATCCTCCGGTCCTGAGCCTGTGTGTTCCCCACGAACTTGCTCCCCGTCTGTGCAGGTACCGCATGTGGGCCTCTTCCTCCTAGGCTTGTAGCATGCATGGGTTGTTGACATGAGTGATGATGGCTCGTCGTAGAACTGGACGGCTCGCTTCCTTCGCAAATAAGGATCACTGATGAGCTGTGGGTACCAACCCCATCGCGCAGCATGGCTGCCGTCCGAGGCCTGTGATGTCTAGACGCACTGCATCCTGCGCCAGCCGCAAACACAGGTTGGGGACCAGGGGCTCCGTTAGTTCGCGAGGGGTTTCTGACTGTGCTTTGTCCGTGAAGTCACAGTGCCAGTCTGGATTCATGACAACACTGTGTGCCGCGTTCCCTCGGGCTCCTCATGTGTCCTTGGGCTGGCGCGATGGACACATCAGGTGGGCCGCCCACGATGACCTCTGCGACAGGTTGTCTCCGCTCACAAGAAGGATCTGTCGTAGAAGCCCTCGTTGGCGAGGATGCCTTGGCCAAAGAGTTAAACCCCGACGCCTGGCATCCTTGGATGATCAGTGTTTGTGTCAGCAATGAGTTGCGAGACCGTATTCTTGGACATGTTTGCTTTGACACCAACTTCCTCCAAATAGAAGAAACGTATAAGAAGAGGACGAATAAAGGATAGTGTTTACTATCATCGACGGGAAGCCATGGCCCGTTCTCCCTTCATATTTCCCGGTGGTTTTCCGGGATTGCTGGGTTTGTCGATTCTGTTGGATGCTGTCGGCCCCGATCAGTACTCAAGAACGAAACAAATGAGCATCTGAGAGGCTGGATGGCCATCGAAGCCGCTTCGGATTTACTCGTAGCAAATGATGTACAGAAAAAGGCCATCATCCACCATGGTGTAGGTCTCGGTTTGTAGTGAGGTCACTCCACCTGTTGTGGTCTATTCGCGACTGGATGTGGTTGAGAAATATCAACGTGGGGCTCGTCGCCGCATCTCGAACATTAGTGCGGACAACGGTCTTGAGTTGGGAACTTTGGGTGAGGGACAGAACATGGTTGCTTCTGTCTTGAAGGGCAAGGGAGGAAAGAAATCGCCCTAGGAACATTGCATACCGCGATTCTCAGTCCTTCACTCCGAACGGGAGCGGGAAGGGAGATCATAGATCGTGACTGTTGCTCGCTAGTCTTTCCACTGCCCGATGATGTGAACAAAGGCGTGGCCAACCTTCAACTAATCCCCAGCCTCGCTTACTGGAACTGAGTGCTTCTAGCGGATTCGACTCTCAGAAGTCACCAAGCCTTGCGCTCGTCGTCGCATATCGGTCGGTCGGGTTCTGAAAGGCACCAACTGAGCCTCGAAGGCCCCATTTGAACATTGAAGCCCAACGGCCCTTCATATATACCCGAGATGTTTGCAGATGACACCAGAGCCCTCTTTCGCAAGCCAGAGGGGGGGGGGGCAGCATCAGCAAGAAGCACCGAGGAAATTTGCTGATCT
>LJJS01001029.1:26503-72842 GCA_001447215.1 Diaporthe aspalathi
GGGGGGGGGGAAGCCGCTAGCTACGAGCATATGGCTGAAGAACACCATCACGGGACCCAGTCGTTCTGTGAGCGATGGCTCGGTCACGACTGACCTCGCCCGGCTGCGTCCTTCCGCCGCTTGGCTGTAAGGCAGCGGCGAAGCTGTTGACACAGCCTGTGCGAGCACATTCGCCATCACGCAAAGAATTCGCCGCCTCATCATCCGCGACAGAAGGTACTTGACCTTAGCACGAACGTGCCAGCATGGAATATGCTCGGTAGCTTTTGGTCTGCGCCATAGTGCTCTTTCGTGCCCCTTCATCCACACGAAGAGGTTTCTAGTACAACTCCACCACGAGGCTTGGATGGCGAACACATGAATCGTTATGGTGGTTCTCTTGCAAGCGAGGCTGGTTCTCAATGGCAGATAGTGTGGAAAGGCGAGAAAAGTAGTAATGTGAAGGGTATAATCATTGATCCTGCCGAAAAAAAGAATCGCCATCCTTTTGCGCCAGGGAAGCCGAGTTCTCACAAGTCCATCGCCATTCCTAGTCGTGATGACCCTCCTAGTGTACAAGGCCTCTCAACGTGACCCATTGTGCTGCCCTTCCTTGATTCGAAGCTCTGGAGAGGGTCATGAAGAGCCGATGCCGTGGCCTGACACAGTCTGAATGTGGCCCTGGGCGATATGAGGCTGTAAGCAGTACCAGAGAATCCAGGAGCACTGCATGCAACACTGCGCGGCCTCTTAGTCGACCTTTCCGAACCGTTTGGCCCGTACCTCGGCTTTCTTCCGTTCCACAGGATCATCCAAGACGGTCCCCTTCGGCTGGTGGTAGGCGTCGCGGCCAAATCGTCGGACTCTAGCCTCGGCCTTGATTTGTTCAGAAGCACTGCAAAGAACACCTGAAGACGGCACATCCTACTTGCCGCCGCCGAAGCGCTTCGCTCTGGCCTCCGCCTTCGCCTTCTCGGCAGGGTCGGTGATACCACTGCGTCCACCACCGCCGCCGCCGCCCTCCCGTCTGCGCTCGCCCCCGCGACGACCACCCCTAGGCTTGTTGTGCCCTCCGTTGCGCCGTTCTGAGTTCTGCCTCTTCCCACCGCCTTCGGCCTGGTCTCCCTGCTCACGGCCGCGCTTGGGGCGACGCTCTGGCAGGGCCTCATCAAGGCCCTTGACGACTGCCGAGGTGTCGACGCCGAATTTCTTGGCACGCTCGAGTTTCTTGGCCTCCTCAGATTTGGCATCAGCGGTGATCCCAAAGCGCTTGGCGCGCGCCTCGCGTTTCTTGAGCTCCTCATCGGCATTGCTGGCCTCGAGACCAATGGCAAAGCTCTGGGAAGGTTGTGCAGACTTCTCCTCTGTCTCAGCAGCAGCAGCGGCCTCTGCCGGCGCACTCGAGGCATCAGTCTGTTCCTTTGGCGCACTGCTGGGGTCTTCGGCCGCAGGAGCAGGAACTGGTTTGGCCGGCTCAGCCTCGGCTGGCGCAGATGCTGGAGCAGCTGGGGTGTCTGTGTTTGTTGCTGGGGCTGCAGCAGCAGTGGCAGGAGCAGAGGTCTTGGGCTCTTCTTTCTTGGTGGCGGCAGAGGCAATCTTAGTGTCATCGTCGTCCCAGTCAATCACGTCCTCAGCCTGACCTGGGGTCACAGTTGTCTGGTCAGCTTGCATTCAATGTTGGCGCGGGCGTAAAAGCGAGACAAGCGAGGGTTGAGGGAAGGGAGACGGGTTGTGGTGTCAGGGTGGGGCTGCCTACTCTTGTCATTGTCCTGCAGGCGCGCGATGAGGTCTGCTTTGTTGCCCGACTGCTGCAGGCCGCGCTCTTGTAGCAGCTTCTTGAGGTCAGGGACCTTGAGGCTCGCGTAGTCTGCCATGTTGACGCGTGAAGGCTGTCTGAGGGAGGGGGGAATCGAGGGGGGTGAGGGGGGTGAGGTAGGCAACAAGGGATCGAAGCTGTTTGGGTGTTGACTAGAAGTACCGCAGGGTGTTGACAGGACTCAAGTGGGCTGGTTGATGGAAGTGGTATTGAAGTGGTGGGGCTGAGTGATGGGTTGTGAGAAGAAAGGGTTGGTGGAGGATGAAAGAGGGCCGTTTTGGATGCGGCAGGAAGTCTACCAACAGACCAAGGGCTGTCGGGACAGCGCGTTGTTGTTGCTGTTGTTGCTGCTTCGGCAGCTAGTCAAGAGCTCCCGAGGTCCAAGCTTCCTTCGTTGGCCCTGCAAGCACCCTGGAAAGTTACAGTGCTTACCTAAGACTGGGCTTGTCACGTTGTCGAAGTCATCAAACCTCTTCCTGCATCCTACTTAACCTGATTGGTCTCATCCCATGATGGCCCATTATGGCCCAATTGGTGAATAAGATGCAGCCTTTGTTACTGGACCTACATCAGTACCCAGTACAGAATGAGATGCCCAGGCAGGCTAGGCAGGCCGGACCATTTCTTCCGCTTCCTGCTGTGTTGTCATTCATTCTCAGGTCCTACCTAACACACAAGACTGGCCGTGTAACCACATGCTGAAACATTGTGTACAGGTCGGAGAATAATGTGCAGGATCATGATAACAGTGATGATAGTATTAGAGACTGAATGAACTGAGGGGCATTCCACGCCGCACATGCCTTGTATTTTGCTGGGAGGTTGGTGCAGGCAGATGTGTGCCCGAACTCCATCCGAGAGCCCCCCGTCTCCATCTTTCCATGTCGCCTCTTGCCACCCTGCCACCCTGCCATCCTCACCCTGCCATCCCGCCACTCAGCCGAACCCATCTGTCCGTTCTGTCCATCAGCCCGTCTGCCACCTTGCCAATCTCCCAGCTCCGGTGCAGCTGGTGCCTCGGGTAGGGCCACAGCCATGGTAATAATCAACCCTGAAGGAGCATTGAATCCTCCCGTGGGCGTGCTCCTCCATCATCGCCCACGGAGCTGCAGATCAATCCTAGTCCCGGCTCAGGCCACTGGTGTCGATCATCCACTACCTACCCAGGGATCTAGGTAGGCACTACCATGATATACACAGTGATAGTATATCCAGAGGATGTAGAGAGTACATAGAGCACCACACTACGAATACATGACAAGGGTGGAGAGTTCCAGGCCCCCACCTCCCTTCCTCTTACGGTAACACCCTGGACCGGACACCCACACGCATCAAAGCATCAGAAGCATCTACATGGTAGGGGTGCCGGCATAGCACCGCTCGCAACCGACTTGCCACCCTGCCCGCCGTGACTGGCTGAGTGGCTAGCCAGCTATAGCTCGTCAACTTGCGTGTGGTCTGAGTCCGGGGGACCCCTCGCTCCCCTCTCTCCCCCGGTCTAGATCATGGTCTGAGAAAGCGGCTCTCAGGCTCTTGGGAACAGCACCGGAAATGCAATTGCACCTTTATTCTAGGCCTTGGTCTGCTCTCTAGCCCACTCTTAAGCTCCCAGATCCAAGCTTGCCTCCCAGCTCCAGTTCAAGTCCCAGCCAAGATCACAAAGGGCTCTAGCTGCTTTCTCACTAGGTCGGCTGCCAACCCAAGGGCTTCTGCCCATCAGCCCTTGTCCTGCCCTGCCCTGGCCTGCCTGCCATGGCAATTCTAGTACCCTCCTCCCTGATGGGCTTGACCCAATTTTGCCATCTTATTACCGCCGATCCTCGCCACTTTCCCATGCACACAATCTCCACTCTGGCCTTGATCTACCCTGATCAACCTGCCTGCCTTTCTACCCAAGGCCCGATGCCAACCCCTCCAGTCCCGCAGACTTGACTCTGCGAGTGTGAATCCCCTCGTGTGTCATCTGCGCGGACACACATGGTGGCAGCTTCGTCTCCTTCTTATTCTTGGTCGCCTTGTCCTCAACCACTATGGAGTCCTCCAAGGATAAGGTTGACCAGGCCTCAGTTTGCAGCCATCAAGGTGCCGTTCCAGCCAGTGAAGGCTCCCGCACCAGAGAGACCTTGAAGTAATGTCGTCGCCTGGCCCGCCACACCAGAGTCGAGTCGCAGGCAGTGCTGACCGTCTCTTCTCAGGTATGCCAGCTCACTCATCCGCAAAGCACAGCCCATCGACCCGGCACGCCCTCTCGATCCGCGCCAGATATCTCCTTGCCCGGATGCCGGCCTGATTGCTTTGTCAGTACTCGTTTCTCCGCAACCTTCCCGAGCCGCGAGAGATCTGGTCCGGGGCCCCGTTTTGCTTGCCCGCTTCTCTGCCAAGAGCACGTGCTTCCCCAGACCGGATGTAGGCTGACAAGCTGTACAGTGCCCAGCTCGCCGCCCTGAGGCTCAACGTATCCCGCTGCCTCATCTCCTTCTTTGACCGTGACTACCAGTATGTGGTCGCCGAGGCTACGCAGTCGCTGTCCCTCAGTTCCGAAGGCAAGCCAGATCCGCAGCTTAGACTCTCAGGCTCTGCTATTCCACGAGGCGTAGAATGCCCAAATGAACAAGTCCTTGAGAGTTCGCCCACTATTCACCATGAGAACGCCTTGGACAAGGCCTTCACCACCCTGTCTTCTGTGCTTGTCGTGCCCGACCTCGCCCAGGACGAGCGTTTTCGCGATGCTTTCTGCAGGCAGCAATGGCCCCACGCCCGCTTCTACGCCGGGGTGCCCATTCGATCAAAGAAAGGTGTCAATATTGGGGTGTTCCATGTCTACAATGACTCGTCACCACGCGAGCCCCGTTTAAGCGACGCCGACGAGCAGTTCCTCCGCGATATGGCCAACATTGTCTGGCACCATATCGAGTCCCGAGCCGCCATAGAGAGCATCCACCGCGGTGAGCGCATGGTGCGCGGGTTGGGTTCCTTCGTCGAAGGCCAGGCCACCCTCTCGTCCTCTACTAACCGATTCGAAGACGCCCCCGGGCAGGAGGAGGGTTTCTTGAACCAAAGACAGCAGGTCATGCGGCAAGACCGTGATTCTATCGAGGACCCCACTCCTGAACAGGAGAGGCAACACTTCTTCGGTAAAAAGTCTCCTGATAGGAGGTCAGCCATACCGGAGACCAGTCCACCAACTGCTGTCCCGAGGGCAGACAGTCCACCATCGACAGTCGAAGTTGAGGCACACAATGTTGCTGTAAACGCCTACCCCCACCGACCTGTCAGCGTTACCATGCCCGATCCACATCTCACTCAGCTCAAGCAAACCTTTTCGCGGGCGGCCAATATCCTCCGAGAGGCCGTGGAGGTCCAAGGCGCCCTCTTCCTCGATGCCAGCGTCGGTTCATTTGGTGGACTTGTTGAAGATCGCAAGTCAAGGGACTCGACCGATTCCAACGGGTGGCGGTCCGCCGCTTCTTCTAGCAACGAGGACCTGCCACAAGGCTCTCCATCACAGTCTGTTGGGGAGCCTGGGGCTTATTGTGAAGTTTTTGGATACTCCACCACCGGCGCTTCAAGTATCGATGGCGCGGCATCCTTCTCCAAACACAGCTTGGTGCCAGAGCGGCTGTTGAAATCACTGCTCCGCCGGTACCCGGCTGGCAAGATCTTCAATTTTGGCAATGATGGCCTGCTGCTCTCGGGGGGTTCCGAGACTGAGGAAGCGAAGCATACCTCGGAGCCAAGCCCGAAGTTCGATCCTCCTCCATCTGACGCGAAGTGGAAGCGGAAAGTGAACCGGCCATTTAGCTCTCTCGAGGGCCAGGCCCAAGCCATAACAACCCTGTTTCCCGGGGCGAGGAGCGTGGCCGTCTTTCCTCTGTGGGACCAAATGAAGGAGAGGTGGTTCGCCGGCGGATTCAGTAAGCATAGGCTTCTTCTTGTACAGCCCCTTGTCTGCCATCTTTATGAACAGCCCTGAATGCATTGCTCGAGGCTCCGTATCACGCTGCTAATGGAATTAGTCTGGACTGCTCAACCGCACAGAATCTTCACAACCGAAGGGGAGCTCAGCTATCTGCGGGCATATGCGACGACCGTAATGGGCGAAGTACACCGCTTGAATGCCTTGAATTCCGACAAGGTGAAGGGTGACTTCCTAAGCTCCCTGAGCCACGAACTGCGATCTCCGCTCCATGGAGTCATCGCTGCTGTCGATCTGTTACACGGTACGAGCCTGGATGTATTTCAAGGAGACGCAGTTCATATTGTCGAAACGTCGGGGCGGACACTGCTAGACACCCTCGATCACGTTGGTCTCCCCACCGGCCTACTCGGCTGCCTGTTACAAATCTGGTGCAACCTTGGACCGCCACTGACGATTCTGCCATAGTTGCTCGATCATAGCAAAGTCAATACATTCGTGACAACTTCGAAGCTCGCCCGGAAAGAACGTCGGGAGTCACCATCTGGGTCTGGCAGTGGACGGAATCTGTCAGGACTAGGGATGATATTCTTGACTGCCGATGCCCAGGTTGATGTTCTCGTGGAAGAGGTCGTGGAAGGTATGCCATCACTGGAACATCAAGTCTACCATCACTCGGGCTATGGAATATGAGCAGACCAGCGATTCCGCCACCTTAGCCCCCTCACACAATTAAAGCCCTCACATACGCTAACTTCACGGGTGCAGCGGTCTTCGCCGGGTTCAATTTTCAGAGAAGTACGTACACTTTCCACGTCATTGTCCTCGTCATTCTTGTTCGCACGCTGGACTGCCACGCCGGCGTCTTGACCTTCCTGGCCATGCAGGTGTGCAACCGCACTCCAGTCCTTGGGCCATCTTGCAGCGTCTCACGTTCTTGGAAATGACTGACTGGGTTTGGTACAGTGTCCGTCGCTCAGTTGAAAGCAAAAGAAGAGCACCTGAACGAAGATAACAGAGCACTGAGTCGTCTGGATAGCAGTGCTGCAGCCGAGTCATTTGGCCACAATCCATACTTCCCCGAATCCAACCGCCCTGGGCTTGTGGTCTACCTAGATATGGATCCCACGGTTTCCTGGGAATTCCAAACTCAACCAGGGGCTCTAAGACGTATCGTTATGAACATCTTTGGAAACTCTTTGAAATTCACCCAGCACGGATTCGTGTGGATCAGTTTGCGACAGGTCGAGCTCCAAGCACGGGACGGGACTCAGAGATCCAAGGTGGTAATCACGATATCAGATTCTGGTAAAGGCATTGCCGAGGATTTCCTCCGAAACGATCTCTTTAAGCCCTTCACTCAGGAAGATCGCCTCGCACCGGGAACGGGACTGGGCATGAGCCTCGTCCACAACATCAGCAGAAGTCTCACCGGTTCTTTAGCCATGACAAGCCAGCTTGGCCGAGGCACCACAGCGCGCATTACGCTACCCCTACAGCGATCTTCCACCAGTGCCAAGCGGGACTCTCACATTTCTGAGCAACTTGAGCAGCTGCGAGGCCTGCGAGTCTGCCTGAGAGGGTTTGATAGGTCTTACGACCGTGTCGTCGACAAGATGTCTGAACTGTCACCACAGGTCTCAGAAGCAGCGGCCATGGAGATGCTTTGCCGAGATTGGCTCGGGATGCAGGTGATCCCGGCTACAGCCGTGGACGAGGAACCACCTGACCTCTTCCTGTACAGCGAAAGTGCCTTCGTCGGGGTAGGTGAGGATACGCCTCGGCCTTCAGCACCTACAGTTATTATCTGTCAGAGTGCGCTGACTGCGTATGCCTTCACTCATTCGCCAACAAAGTCACAGCTCAACGAGTTCATTTCTCAACCGTGAGTTCACCCATACAACCCGTATTAAGTTCGAAATTAACTGCCTACTTATCTCTTTATACCAGTGTTGGACCACGGAGGCTGGCGAGATCGCTCATCCTCAGTCTTTCCAGAACGGCAGGAAGATCCTCCGACGTCAGTTCAGAAACACGAGAGAAGACTACTGGATCTGGCCCACCAGACTCTGACAGACTTTCAACGGGAGGTAAGGGGAGTGAGGACCCCGACTTGGCTGTTGAAAGGCCAACGGGACTACCAGGCATGTCGGACATTGGTGCCAACACGTCTAAGACTCCAAGCGACGCCGACTTTGCTGGCAGCGCTGAAGCTCTATCCGAGTCTAGGGGCGAGCGACAAGAATCACAGCTACCTCTGAGGCCGGGGCAAACTGCGACAAATGAAGAGACCTCGCCGCAACAACAGCCTTCTCCGTACAAATACTTGCTTGTGGATGACAATGACATCAATATCAAGATTCTGGCTTCCTTCATGAAGAGACTGGGCCACGCGTACGATACCGCTGCCAACGGGTTAGAGGCTCTTCAAATGTATACTGCGAATCCTGAGCTGTATCCATTCATCCTAATGGGTAAGTCCTCCTGGGCGGTATATGGGGAAGGGGTACTAGCTCACCACATGTCCTTCTCCAGATATCTCCATGCCCCTGATGGACGGCTTAGAGAGCACCCGGAAGATTCGGCAGCTCGAGCGGTCCGAAAATGCCAAGCCTGCGACGGTCATCGCACTGACGGGGCTGGCATCAGCTCAGATACAACGGGAGGCCTTCGCGTCGGGCATGGATCTCTTCCTCACCAAGCCGGTGGATCTGAAATCTTTAAAACGGGTTCTTGGGGGCTATACGGAGAACATGACCCGAAACAGCTAAATGTAGATTTTTTTTTGGCCTATGATTCGTGAGGTTGAGGCAGGAACCCTTCCTTATCTGTGAAGATGGGCAGGTATAGAGTTTACGCGTACACGGTCGAGAAACACGAGATACCCCATTTTCATACATCTACGGTCATGGAGGGGGGGCGCAGGCTACATGCGGGGCGAATTTGGCTGAGGTTTTGATGCAGAGGCGAACGGAGTGTACTTCTTTGCCTCCCCCCCCCCCGAGGCATTTCCATGGGCAGGTGGGGGGGTGTACGTGAAATATTTTGCGATGGCAGGTACACTCATACAAACATTCATACACACGGGCATGCACACGCGGAAAATACGGGAGAGCCACGCACCCGGGAGGTGCTGCTGTTCGAGACCAGATAAGGCCACCACCATTGGCTCCGCGGCAACGAACAGGCTGCGGAGTTTTTCTCCACACAATATATATATACACATGCACACACACGCACAGAGAGAGAGAGAGAGAGACGCACATGACATATGCAAGCGGCTCACACCAATCCACTTCCAACCCACACACTCCGCCTCCGCGCCAACACAACAGCTGAGACTTCCCCTCAAGTCGCACACCCCACGTAACTGTCTTGAGACCAAACAGAGCGTGACACACCGAGTCGTCACAGCAGCAGCTTCGCCTGCCTCCCTCCCTCCCACCCTCTCCCGGTCTGTCCGGACCGCCTAGAAGCGTTCCTCGTCAACTTGCTGCCGGGCTCATTCGGTCGCCGCGGGGTACCTGTCGTGATGTTGGAGGATGGTACACACGGCCAGTTGATCTACCTGCCTGCCTGCCCACGTCTTCGGGGCCGTCGACACGGAGCGGGGAGGGAACTAAAGTGAATATGGGTTTATTACGCTTCCAGATGCTTTTACTCAGACACCGGGGGGGGGCAGTGGGGGTGGTTCTGTTGCTATTTTTTCGAAGGCGTCGTGTGTCCTAACAAGAGCAAGCCCAGACCGGCCCGCGCAGGGTTATTTGTCGCTCTTTTGAGTCGTGAATAAATAAATAGGCCCCAGCCGTCGTTACCAAGCCCTGCGACCGGTCATTTCAAATGGAGACAAGAGTATGGAGAAGGGCGCCGTGCGAGGCACCTCCGGAACCCGTGGCAGAGAAGAATGGTTCTGTATAATTTTGGTATTTGGAAACGCCGACCTCTCTTTTCACCAGAGCGTCTGTCTCCCCCAGGTAATGTGCCCGCTCCTTTCCTTGTTGCCCATTAAAAAAAATACCGCTGTCGATTCTCATCTCCGGGAGCTGTACACATGTCCCCAGGCGGTAAGATCCGGGATGTGTGCCCAAGTACTTCTTTCCCCAGGCGAGGTAGGCCATTGAGGCATAACTCACATCTCAGCTGCCCCCCACATGATGGTAAATCCTTCTGCTATCATCGTCTTTGACATAAAGGTTCCAGAGGCTCATGCATAAGTAAAATAACGAGACGGTTCAAACCTGACAGCCAATCAAAAAAAAAAAAAAAATCCTCTGTTGGAACCCCCCGCTCCTATGCGCCGCAAACTCCGTTATACTTTGCTTGGTCCCGCAAGAGAAAGTCGAACGAGTTTCATCGCAAGGCCGCGTAAAAAGTATGGATGGACTCCAGGGGGGGTATCTTCCGTCGTGCCGCGGTTTCAATCCGCGCTCATCACCGACTAGGCCACCTACTCCATGGGCGGCGTCGGCTTCCCGGCGTCAACGATCATCTGCTCGTCTATCTTTTGCTTCGTCTCGCCATACTCGACCCGCTTCCAGGTCGTGATCCTCCCGCCGTTCAGGTCGAGGTCGAAGATCCTGATCTTGCGGTGGAAGCCGCCGTAACCCCCGTACCCGCCGAAGCCGGCGCCGCCCGCATAGCACATCCAGAGCTCAGGCTTCATGGTGCTTGGGTTGGGGGACAGGGCACAATACTCATTGGCGTGATCGCTGTGATGAATGTCAGTTTGATTCCGGCAGGTGCGGTCACCGACACTTAGACTTACTGTCCGCAGCTGATCATGCTGACGCCCTGCTCGACCAGGGCATCACGGAAGCCAGAGTTATAATTCGGCGCAGTCACGGCTTCCCTCCACTCTCCCTTGAAGTACTGCTCGGTATCGCGGTATTCTGGCAGGGGGATGTGGATGAAGGCGATGTTCAGGTGGAAATGGGTGTACTCCTTGTGCTTCTTCTTGAGGCCCTGCGCCGTCTGCCGGAACCAGTCGATCTGGTTCTTCTTGATCCAGTCGTAGCCCTTGAAACGGCGCTCGTCGGGCGAGTAGGCGTGCGAGTCGAGCAGGTACACGGTGACGGCCGAGTGCTTCGAGCTGCCCTTTGCTAGGATCTCCACGTAGTAGTTGCCAACCCCATCTATATCCTCTGGCCCGGACTTGGACAGGGAGTACGGCAAGGTCTCGACCAGAGCCATCTGGTTTGCGCGCGTTAAGGCGCCCGCTGCTCCTTCGTCGTCGTGGTTGCCGAATATGGTGACATAGGGGACTTTGTGCTTGATAAGGAGATGGGCGTACTTGAAGATGGCCTGCCGACGGAGTCAGTCAAAGCCCATGGTGCAGGCGGAATGGGAGTTTCAAACTTACAGACTGTGCGTCTGGGGCGGTATCTCCATTAATCTGATCACCGCTCAAAACAACCAAGTCGGGCTTCTCATCCTCCAGGATCCTGGTGACAAAATCCAGCGTCCTGGGGTCTGCCTCGCACCTCTCGCCCTCCGGGCTCTCCGGCATGGCGTCCCTGCAGACCCCGACCCCGGTGCTCAGGTGCATATCTGACACCTGCATGATCTTGAACTTTCCGTTCTCCTTTATCCTGAGCTGCGGCTTGTGCGGGTCGTGCTGGCTGCCTCTCCTCACCGTGATGTGCGCCGAGGGGACCTTCGGGCCGGCGTCCAGGAGCAGCGGCGTGCCCTTCTCGGGCATCTCCCAGCCGTCGCGTGCCTCGACGGCGTCATCGCCAAACAGAACGTCGACGGCGGTGATGGTCCGTTTCGAATCGATGGCGACCTTCTTTGCTGATCTCTTGATCCACAAGCCCGCTTCTCTGGGCTCCCACCTCTCGTCGGCCTGGCCCTGCTTGTTGGTGCCGGGGTCAAGGCGCCCGACGTTGACGTCGATGATGACCTTGTCGTCCGAGGTCAGCTCCTCCTCCTTCTTCCTCCGCACGTGGATGTACGCGCTCGTGACCACCGTCCTGCCCATGTACAGGTCCTTTTCGATGCGATGCCATACGTCCGGGTCGAGCCGGCACGAGGAAAACACGTTGAGGGACGAGCATTTCTTTATGGTGATGTCGGTGATGAGGAGGCCGGCATGATGCTGGGGCATGTACTCATGAATGGCCGAAGGTAGGACGCGGAAGTTTCTGTCGAGGAAGAAGACGACGAGGAAGGTGACGAGGGCTACCGAAGATACCTGGACAATCGTCCTGACCTGCGGCGGGGGTGGTTAGAAGATTGGAGGACAGGCGACGGCGCGAAGAGAGCAGCGAACTTACTATTCGGCGCGTCATGGTGTGAGGTGTAAGGAACACTTGGGGGCAGCAGTCACCCAAGCTCGGCTGGTGGCATTGAAGTGGTCAATCCGGGGCAACGGGTCGGGCGGGAGATAGCAAGGCGCGTTGCTTCCAGGGTTGTCGCTGTCAGCACCATGTCCGTGCAAGGAGACGGGGGAGACTAGAGCATTCAAGTACGTAGCAGCAGTATAGGCTGAGGAGGAGAGGAGACTGCGGAGTGGGACTATTGAGGTGGGTGGGTATATGTGAGCGTGAGTGCGACGCAGCAGTGGATGCTTCGTTTAGGTGATGCTTGCCGGGAAGCTGGGAGGTGGGGGGGTGGGGAGGTGGTGTGAAGGTCTGGAGGCCTGGAGGTCTGGAAGACGATGAACGGACACGGTGACGGTGACGGTGACGGTGACGGAGGAGAGAAGGCGGAGGCGGACGGCGGACGGCGGACGGCGGTCGGAGGCGCGAAAGAACTTCAAGCAGACTGACTAGGTCTAACAAAGCTCACTCAATATGGGCTGATTGATGTGCAGAGTGCTGGGTGCTGCTTTAGCTACGCTAAGCTCCCTTTGTGCTGGCTCGGAGCTTTCCTTCCAAGCAGCAACCTCCTGGGCAGGCTGGGCAGCTCGGGTGCCTGCGCACCTGGGCGGTCAGCATATTATCTACCTGATGACATACTATGGCAGCAGACACCAGGCTACCCGTCCTCCTCCACGGCTGGATCTTGCAGGTCAGAAACTCAAAAGGGGGTCAGTCGCCAATCAGGGATCGCCCGACCTGAAATCTGGGGTAGTGGGTTTCTCTTACGTGCCCTCGGCGCGTACATTCCAGGCAGGCCCTCGGCCGACTTCCGTGCAACACCGGCTCGTCACCACAGCGGCTCCGTCTTTGACTACCTAGGTACTGAGTACAAAGAATTGACTCTGTTCGTCAGCTTTAAATAACTTTTAAGCCCTGCCCTGCAGGGATCTCTCGCCACAGGCACAACTTAGAACGCTCCCTTCCATCTTGTAGCTACTTGAAAACCCCAGGTAGCAATGCTTACTTTCCCATCTTCACCCAGACTATCCGGACTAATACTTAAGCCAAATATTGAGAAGCGCCATGTTACGCCAGGCTCATTCTCCCTCTTCCGTAGCGGCTCGGCCGGTATCCGTACATCCGTGCGTACTCGAAAGCGGCGTAATGTCTGCGATTCCCACCCGGAGTAACTTCTCGCGACCAGTGGTTCAGGCTTTCCATCGTCAGATTCATACACGTCCTTCCATCTAGACGACGGAGGTGCAGGGGCCATCTGTGCTTTCTTTCCGGTCAAAGTCAGATACTCTGACTTCCACTTCTCTGTCAGCTTGCTGTCGGGTCACCCCGAGGACCGTGGAATCAATCCTTGTGACTATAACTGGAGGAGATGGGATGTTGTGGAGGAGGCTGATGCTGTTGGGGAGGCAATCGGGCCGGATGCTTGAGCCTCACGTGCTGCTTTATCATCAATGGACTCAAATCATCAGGTCATCTTTAGGAATTCATCACATAGTTGCTGAGATTGAGCACAACTGATTTAATTGGAGGCGGATGTTCATCAAATACAACGAAATACTTCGTCCACCCCTTCGCGCGTTTTCCCAACCGAATGGTGACGGTGAGCCACTGATCAGGAAAGTATCTTCGCTTACGGGCGTCCATGCCGCAGACCCGAGGGGGATGTCAGCTGAAAACCTGCAGGCAGACGCAAGCGGTAATCATGCGCGACTGCCCCCTCTTTTCAGGTCAGGTCTTCAGCCTCATCTTCTAAATGAAGCCGCAGAAACTTCGCCACTCCATCTCGCTGGAAGCTCAAACGCAAATAGTCCTCAAACATGACCTGGCAGTTCTCGCTTGCGAGCTCATCGTTCTCCCGCGCGAGCAGCGGATCCCACACGCTCCTGCCATCCTCATCGGCGACGTTCCAAGAGGATTCACCGGACGATATTGGAAGTTGTGAGAACTTGCTCCGGACATTAATAGACGAAAGAGTCCCAGGCCCATTCCTCTTTCGACTGCGAGATGAGTTTGAAACGCTGGAGGAGGCTGGCCAGAGCGATGTTCTGAGACCGAAAGACAAGATCGCGGACAGTATCGAGAGGGCGAGAAAGGCCAGAAAGATAGTTCTGCCCATCGACTCAGTCGTTATCAAGCGACATAGACCACGGACCGATGCCTCAACCCAACTGGGCCGTCATTTTCTCGCTGCCAGGCGGGAAGTTCTTGCCTTGTCCCACGACCGGTTCGAGGGCCATCCCAACATCGTGCAGCTCCAGGCGTGGGGACTCTGCCTGGATACCATCGAAGAGCCACAGAACCAGTCGCTACAAGTTCCACTGCTCGTCCTAGAGCGGGCTGAGGGGGACCTTGAGCAGTTCCTGCAGAACTTGGCTCGGAGTTCGGAGCCGAAGTCCTACAGTCTCCGCATCCGCCTCTGCCGAGACATTGGGAACGGGTTGAAGATCTTGCACCAGAGTGGCTTCACGCACGGGGACCTGAAGCCAAAAAATGTACTGGTCTTCAGAGCCTCGCGACAATGGACGGCGAAGCTGTGTGATTTCGGATGCGCCCAGCAGCTTGCGTCAGAGCCTACTGTCAACACGACTCATGATGGAGAGGCGGACATCTCAAGCCATGGCGCGGGGAAATATCTTGGTACTGCGAATTGGCTACCTCCGGAGGTGGCTACAAGAAGTGTTCAGACTTTTGACCACGAGACTCTGCGACGTTGCGACATCTTCGTGTATGGCATGGTTGTCTGGAGCACACTCTGCCACCACGGGAGACCTTGCACTTCCAATGACCTGATGGAACCGATACAAACCCAAAACCGGGCAATACAGGAGATCATGGCTCTTGAGATGAGGTCCAATCTGTTCTCAGCGATTCAAAAGGTCATCCAGTGCTGCATATGCCTCCCCCATGAGCGGTCCTTATCTCCATGGGATAATCTACGACAAGGTCCAGTCTCTTCAGCTGTCCGCAACAACATCAAATGGGTAGGCAAGACACTACTTCATCAGTGTCTGTTCCCAGCCGTTCGGATGGTTCAGAAGATTTCCACGACCCCGTACTCCTTTCAGCGCATGAACAGCCTCTCACGCTCTCCAGGAGAGCCCAACGTATGTCGCCCTCTTAACCCGGAAGACAAGATACAATACGAAAGTCAGGCATGGTGGAATCGACAACAAACTTCTGTGTACGGCACAATGCTTCTTTCTCCGAATCCTCAAGTCCTCAGGAGACCTGAGGATAGCGATTTCCGCAACCTCTCAACCTTTCATGAACCAAGAGCCAAGTCGGAAATCAAGGCTGTTTACACCGCCATTGTGTCTTTGTTGGGCCAGTCCACAACTGTTCAAGCCACGAGATTATATTGTTGCGCTCGATTTCGCAGCAGGGTCTCACTCACGGATTGGGAGACGCTTGAACAGAGGAAAAATATTGTCGAGCTGGCCCTGAGGAGCCGACCTCTGCCAGAGATCTCCACTATGGCCTGGTTGTGTAGGGGTGAGGTCGGACTCCACGAAGTCAAAAATCTCCCAAGGACTTTTGAAACGTGGAACGCCATTCTGGATCCAAATCTTCTTAATGAGTCCGAAAGGCTGGAGCGCTTTCTGTTGCTCCTGCAGTCGGGTGCTGAGATCCAGGAATTAATGCCATCTTCACCGACTTGGACCGACCGTGAGAGACGGTCAGTCTTATTTGAATACATCCGGACCTGCAGGAGGGCGGTCGTGGGTCTGGTGATGAAAGAGATACTCTCCCAGATCAGGAGCATTCAAAACCAACCGCAGATATCAAAAGCCACAAAGGCTTACCTCACGGGCCACCGTCATTTCTCCAGCACAGCACTTGGACAATTCGTTAATGCAATCAACTACGAGGCCGTGATTGAGCTTCATAGCGAAGTTGACGGCCAACTGCTTGAGGACATCGCGGAACACGGCCTCAGTTCGCCACTCTACATCAGTCAGAATGCTCGAGACTATCGATTAGCGCATCGTCAGGATGCCCAACACATCCTGAACCTCCTACGCAGGCCAAAGCTGAAGATGACTCAGTCACAGCCGTTCGGCAAGCCACTAGGCCGTATATCTGAGGATATCGAGCGAGGCGATCAGACCCATGCCGCACAGCAGGAGGATGGGCCCGTGGTCGCCGGTTGGGAAGTTGTCGAAATCGGATCTGGCGACGGCAGGTTTTTATTCTATCGGGACCTAGTCACGCAGTCCATCACTCTGCGTGAACCTTGCGTGAACCTCCTCACCGGCTCTCAAATTCGGATTGGATACCAAGATGATCGTGGGAAAAGTTTCTACTTGAGGGATATTTCCTTCTTTTTCCAGTCTGACTTCAACGCAGAAGCCTTCAAGAAACGTTTCCCCATCTACTCGGAAGAATGGTTCAGGGGAGAACATAAGTTCAGGGCGCCCACCACGGACATTCTAGGTACACTGGCTGATCCATGGAGCATCCCTTCATTGACCGAGACAGTGGATATTACCTGGCTGTCATATTTTCTTTCCATGTGGCGGAAGGTATTTTCGATTTCTTGGATTACCCTAATACTGTACGGACTCAGACTTATCCCCTTGGTGGCTCTCCTAGCTCATAAAGCCAAGTGAGATGGAACTGCGACCTTTAACGTACAATTCCATTGTCATGTATCTATGTATCACTATTCTCCTATCGAAGATTTTAACTCCGGTCATCCCAAAACAGGTTGCAGAAAATACATTGTCGTCCCTATTATGATATACAAGCCGATGAGCTGGTTTCTCCAATCAGTCTAATTCATTTGTTGGCATTTGTAACTGTAATAGGTGTTCACTTACCATGGCCCCCTCCAAATAATCAGACCTGCCGTAAGGAAAACAACGGGCAAACGCCATGACTGATAAAAAGAATGCAATAACTTCCACTATTCATAACGGCTCTTAGCATCAAGGTAAGACACAACTCTTGTTGACAATTGTGGACTCACTACTATCAAACTCCAGAGACATGTCCTTCTCTGTCGCCCAGCTAAGAAAAATCATAGCAGGCGTGATCAGGAGAGCCAGCTGAAGGCTCGGTTCTACGGCCATGGTAAGAGCCTATTTACAGAAGTAGTCAGAACCGAGAGGTAAATAAGTCACCAATGGGGGGGGGGGTAAGTCCTCACTCTGTCCATATCATTTTTTATCGCAAGATCCACTGCTATAGCATTCTTTGCACCGCTGCAGGCAAAAGGAATGAAGACGAATCCAAGGGAGCTGATCGTGACGTTGCGCGTCCGTATGACGGCATCAAAACTCCTCATGAGGTACAAAATACAGAATGCGAGCATCGAAACCGAGCAGATGAGTACGAAAACCGCGGTGCGTCGTCCGACTGTGGCCTCTTCGTCGTTGTCATAGCGTTCGTCCTCGTAATCGTCAAAGTCAAAGTAGTAGGCCTCCTCAGGTTGAAACAAATTGCGATGGGTATGCAGGCTGAAGCAAAGGTAGAGAAAGTAAAGACACACTAGGCCAATAGATGCGCCACGTGACACAATCAAAATGAAGGTGTCATCTTGTCCGAGATGGAAGTTTTTCACCTGACAGTAGGTTAGCTAGGAGTCTGCCTTTCGAAGTCAAGCGTGTCTGGTAATTACCGAGCTTATGACGACGCATAGTCCTGAAAACAGGCCCATCAGTGAAAGACCCGACGTTGATGTGCCGTTAGCGAAGACTTGTTCAGTGCCGCGACCCCATCTGTCTCGCATGTTGAAAATGCCACCCACGAAGAAGGATATCCCGCTAACGAGGAGGAGGTTGTTGACCAGAGATCCCAACACGAAAGAATTGAGGAACTTGATTTGCCCCGTACGAGTTGCGATTATTGCGATCTAGCATGTGTCAGGTTTGCCTTGACAAAGTCTCAACTTGAATACACCATGAAACTTACAATTAGTTCTGCCGTGTTGCAGAAGATTGCGTGCGGCAGTCTTCCAAAACTTCTTTCTTGAGTCGCGTATGAGATCAATGAGACGAGGGGAATGATAGCGCAGTAATTCAAAACAAAAACCAGAACCGGATCCCAGGCTGCTAGATTCGAGACAACGCTCAAGGGCAAGAACACTAGCAAACAGTTGACATGGTCTTCCCATCGAAGTCATCAGCGTCCGCTGTTAAAAACGCAAAGGTTCTGTGGGAAGCACGTACCACTGAGCAACGCCAATTTGAACTCGTGCCACATCATGGCTGATGACCTCTTGAACGGATGCGAACTTTGGCAGCCGGGAGTATACCTCTTGCTGAGGAAAAAGGCACTCAACTTGCTGTGATCGGGTTTGTGAAGTTTGTGTCTGTCCTCCCACAGCGGGCGTCCGTCGGGCAGTATGATATGATGCGTGTCCTCCACAGTAGTGTGCTGTCGTGACTCCCCCGATTGACCGGTTCTATCAATTTTGAAGGACGGGCGCATGCTCTTGAGCTGCTCACGAAAGCTCACGTTCGACACCATATTGACGGGCTGATGGAGAAGGACCGAGTGAGGGATTACAAGCTGGTGAATTCCGCCAGACTGGTGCAAGGACTGAACTGAGCAAGAGAGAATTGGAACATGGAGGATGGATGAGGCAGACGTGCATGACAGCCAGCGGCTGAAGAGGTCGGAACCACCCGGTGTGTGGAACAAGCCACCCTCACCCTTGCGAGGGCTTGGGTGTCATGCAGTCAGCTGAACTGCAACCGGAAATGGTGTGCTGACGCTGCAGGCTTCGCCCAGCTCGGTGAAGATCTTGTCCAGTCAGAGAAGACGCGGCTGCAGCCAAATACGAAAGGGAATTATAAGTACCGGCCAGTGCCATCCATGGATGTCGTTGTCGTAGTTATTATACCCATGGGACTGCGCTTCCCCAACTCAGATTCCTCCGCAGAAGCCACAATCATAACCCTCTATAAGACCAGTCAGAGAGCGACATGGAGCCTGTTTCTACGGTCCTCACAGTGGTTGCAGCGTTTAAGGAAGTGTATCTACTCGCAAAGTTTGTGTACGCAACTGTCCACTCGGCCTCCCACGCCCAGGAGGAAGAAAAGAGTCTGGCTAGGGAATTCAAAATCGAGCTCTTGCACCTCAGGAGCTTCTGGGTCGTTTTCACGAAAGCCGACGGAAAGTTAATTGAAGATGATCCCCTGAACCGGGTGAGTCGTTACTCAGATATCAAATTTGGATGATGGGGGGTGTCCAACTCAAGGCTGACTCAACTAGCTATGGCTGCAAATGATCGAGGAAATCGTTGAAGAGCTTGAGGTCTACTTCGTCGCCTACACAAGTCTGGCTGCACAATATGATGAGGACTATCGCCTGTACTCGCCTAAAAACTCAAAGACCACCCCACGGCCCCTCGCAGAGTTGCCAGAAGACAATGAGGCGACTGCAGGCATGGACAGACCAAAGGAATCCGGCAATATGAACTCTTGGTTGTCGAAGTTCAGGGGCCAGACACAAGTACTAAATCAAACTGCTGTTCGAGCCCTCGAAGGTCTGAAGTGGTCCTTGCACAAGAAAGAGAAGTTCGAAGCGAATCTGGCGGGATTCCAAAAGTGGGTGCAGAAGCTCAAGGACCTCATCCCGCACCTTCTGGACAGTGGTCATTGGAAGAACGAGCGGAGCTTGCTCCTGAGGCTGATCGAGGATCCAAAGTATGCTGACCTCTTTGAGCCTCACGTTCGGCTTCGAGAGGAGGCAAACAATCCAGAGAGCGGTAGGTAGCCTTCGGCAGCATTGTTGACTTTTCTCTTGACGTGATTACTGACAGTAAGTATGCAGCGGCTGCCCAGGCAAAGCAGCTCCCTGCTATCGAGCATCCCCTCAGCACGACGCCGCGGCAGCTGGTGGAACAGAAGTTCTTTGACGTGAACAATCCTGAGACAGAGAAATACGTTTTACAACTGGCCATGATGCTTTCAATTGCCGGCTCAAGCATGTTTCGCACGCTTCCCTTCAAGGGGTTCCTAAGGGTTGACGAGGACCCCAGCTACAAGTTCTGCTTCGGTTATCCAGCAGACTCGGCTGATACTACACCTCTGAGCCTCCGCGCAATCATTGAAGACAGGACCTTCGAGACCAAGGTCACTCTCTCAGTCCGGTTCCGAATCGCCCAGGCGATCGCACAGTCCATCGGGGCCTTCCACTCCGACGGCTGGGTCCACAAGAGCATTCGCAGTCACGCAATCAAGTTCTTCGCCGACAAGGCCAGCCCGGAGCAGCTCAACCTCCGCCTGCCGTACCTCACCGAGTTCGAGTTCTCAAGGCCCGTGGGAGGTCTTACCAGGCGCGCGGAGGGTGACCCGGACCTGGAGAAGAGCGTCTATCGCCACCCGCACAGAGATGGGCCGCCAAGCATCGACTTCAACAAGGCCCACGATATATATTCTCTAGGCATGGTGCTGCTGGAGATCGGTATGTGGGAGGACGCCGTCACCATCTACCGCCGTGCTCTGAGGCGCCTTGAGAAGAAGGCAGATGGGCGACAGCCTACCTCCGCGTCGGTCAAAAGGGCCATGAGAACCATGGGTAATATGTACCTGCCTCATAAAATGGGTGACGCATACAGCAAAGCCGTGGACTTGTGTCTGTCCGACGAATTCCACAAGAAGCTTGGCCAGGATGACTTCGCCATGACATTTGAGAAGCGCGTAGTTAACATGTTGGACGTGAAGAAATTGGATGTCTAGAATTTTTGATTTGGAGGGGGGTCTCGTAGTGAATCTTCTAAAAGTCACAGCTGATTTGGTGTGGAATATTCAAGTCATTTTATTCTCATCCGACCACGACACTGTTTGAGAACAGCAAAAGGTGTGAGGTTGGGGGGGGTGGGGTTTCCAGTCAAACCCAACATTGGATGATACACACCAATGCCCGTATCTACGACCTTGTAAATTCTGCAATCGGTTATTACTCCAATATGGTCATGATTGGAGATGATTCCTTCCTCTTGGAAGACAGAAGACAGCATTTCTTGTGTCTGCGAATCCACGAGGCGGAAGTACTTCGTTTGATTTTTATTACCATCATTGGACAAGCCCATGATGATCTCGCAGCAAGAAATAGCAGACTAATATTCACCATTTACTACAGCCACTATCGGTACATCAGAGGAGCATTTCGAAGAATCCCAGTGCTCATTGAGTACATAGGTAAACTTGCACAAGCTGACCCAAGAATTATCCGTTGATTTGGAATCCCAGATAGGGTTCAAGCACAACGAAACAACGCAAGAAAAGCAAAATTTCCCGTTCATGCTCGACTGAGGGATTTTTCTACCTGGGTAACTTTCCCTACTCGCCATGACGCTCTAGCTGGCGCTTCTGCATTCCGATGAGCCAGCCTTGCCGTAAGTACCAGAAGCCGAGACCCACAGAAAAAAAATCTGATAGTTAGTTACGATCTGACTACTTAGATTTAGGCAAAGGCAAAGTCTTCAGCTTACGCAAGCGATTAGACTACCCGATCGAGCCAGAAATTGGTTACGGGGTTGTGGGTTGAAATGGTAACGCCGAGACGATGGCCCGACGCCGGCCGTGAAATACTCGACTAGTATTCTGTTTCTGGGAAGGACCCAAGCTTTGCCGAAAAGTGATGTAATTTGCTTCTGCAGAACCGCAGATCGATGTTTACGCAGGCAAAGTAAGGCAGACACTAGTCAATCAAAGAATCGATATCGGAAGAGCTGTTTGCAATGGTTGAGAGAATTCCAATATGGAGATACATGCGGCACTAATCCTCAAGACTTTGGGCTTTACAGTCAACTTTCAAGGTTATGAAATGGTGCCCTGTTTCATCCCTAACACAGCGGCATGCAGTTAGTTCCAAGAATCGGGCTTTGCTTTGCAGCACAGGTGGGAAATGTCACGAAGAGCCCATTACAAGACAAACACGTGGTTGAAGAGAGAAAGTACATGTGCAGACCGTACTCAACTCAAAGATCTAGATGAGAACTATTTCCGTACATTCCAGCCCGACCGATGACTCCGTCGGACAGCGATCCTGGACACCAAGCCATCGACCACAGAAGGACGTGAGCGTACACTTGCACAACTCAAATACCGGGCTCCACATTCCTAATGTGGACAACGCGATGAAAAGTCTTTCCTTTACTCGCTTGAAACGTTAATAAGGACCGAAAGACGTGCCCCTAGAGGCGACACTACTTTAGGTACTGGCGATGGCGTCCGACAGGATGCGGCCCCTGAGTCTTCCCCCCCCCCCCACGCTAGAGTTGTCTAGAGTGGAAACCCACGCAGGAACGAGTCGCTCGAGGAATCGCGCACGGCCTCGGAAGTGGGAAAAACCTCTTGAGTGAAAGCTAAGAGGCCCGGATTAGAAAAAAGTTCGAACGAACCGTTCTTGACATGCAGTAGTGTACCGCTTGGCAGCGGAAGCCATCATGGCTTCCGCGTGCTGTTTCGTTTCGGCAGTCCGCTGGTGTCCACCGGAAGCGGTTCAAGTATAAATACGTTCTTGTTGCTGCTTTCGAAGGAATGGATTCTGGTATAGGCTGGCCAAGTCGTTCTTTGAGAGAACTCATCTGCAACCAAGTCAGATCACATTCACTCCTTCCTACAACACTTGAATCACATTCCTTGAGATCTATATATATCATCAGCACCTGATCAAATATCATCGAGAACATACCCAGCAAAGCTCTTCTCGAATATCAATTCACTTTCATTGATTGCAAAAGATCACATTCCTTCTATAAAACAAATCAGGATATCTATCCACAGACATTTCATCAAAATGAAGTTCACCACTGCCACAGCCCTCACCCTCCTCACGGCCTTCACAACTGCCGCCCCCCTGGACATTGAGGCCCAGAACACCACCACCACAGCCCAGGCCGCCATCGCGCAGCGATCGCAGACCGGCAAGATGACCCACTACACGCCGAGCATGGGGTCCTGCGGCGGGACCAACACGGAGAAGGACCTCGTGGTGGCCATCTCGAAGGGCATGTACGGGACGTACGCGAACCCCAACGCGTCGCCCATGTGCTCCAAGTCGGCGAGCATCCGGTGCAACGGCAAGACCATCAAGGCGGCCATCAGGGACAAGTGCATGTCGTGCGGGACGGGGGACATCGACGTCTCCCCAGCCGTGTTCACGCAGTGCGGGGCGCTGAGCGCCGGGGTTATCACTGTTACTTGGGACGTGGTCTAGGAATAACCGCCGGGGTGGGCGGTAGGGTTATGACTTGGGATGAGAACCATGAAGAGATGAGCAAGGGCAATGGCGACGAGAATCTGATGACCGGTCATGAAAATACGAACAGACACACACACCGACCATAGACTGGTAGAAGTGCTAGACACTAGAATCAAGAGTTTTTTCTTTCTCTTAGAATATGAAGCCATCTCGAGGTTCTCAGGGTCTCCATGGAATTTGATGACGGTTTGGGACAGGAAAACGGACTTGTTCATCAAAAAGCCATGTTCATGTCCTCAACAACCGGTTTCAGTTGTCGGTTCAGGTCGCACCCGCACCCGCCCCCAATAACGACGTGACCTGCCAATTCTGAGGTATATGGCCGGTAATCGGAGACTCTATGAGTGAGCCAGGTACAAAGCATAGGTCCTCCTTATCGTCTTTGCTCCGAAGCTGAGTCGTCCAGTAGCTTGCCGCATTCGGCAGAGGAGAGCAGGAACGGAGTTGCCAAAAGGGGTGTGTATCACTGGCACCGTGGGCTGAGGGTTTTCAAACAGAATTCCAGCTCCAAGTTCTGGGATTGCATCGTAGTGCCAGCATCTTGGCCTTCTTGCATGCCTTGGGCCATGACCAGCGCAGTGACCTTTACCTAACCAGTATGGCCAACCCTGTCACACGGGAGTCAGGCTGATCACTTCAGTGTTGTGGGTGCATCCCTTGAGTAACATGGTAGCCAATGGCTTGCCCGAGCAGTTGTCCTCGATCCAAATCCTGGACCGCCGTCCTTAGAATGGCTTGGCAACCTTTCGGCTCTCACTCAGTCCAGTCTCCGGGTCCTTGTACTCCTTCCATGTGACGGGGTACATCGTATTGCCGGCCTCACTGACAGCCATGATCACGCCGAGCTCATTGCTCGCCGTGGACAGGTAGTAGTTTGCCTGATCACCCAGGGATATCTAGCAGCGCATCTCGTCAGCACATGTACACATATACACACACACACACACACACACACACACACACACACACACAGACACCATCACTGCTGCAACCAACCCCAGACCATCGAAGAAAAAGAAAACAAAAAACTCACCACCGACGCGCGCACGATGTCGCCCGGCCTGAAGCTCTCGTAGACCTTGACGCGATCCTTCTCAGTCGCGCGGATGTCCTGCATGCGGATGACGCCCTGCCACTCCGCGCCGAGCACCGTGTCGCCGCAGACGAGGATGGCGACGACGGCCTGGCGCGGGGTGATGCGCGTGACGCGGCACAGCACCGTGTTGCCCACCTGCGGGAGGACCTCGCGCTGCTTCCTGGCCCCGCCCCCTCCGGGCGCCGACGCCCCCCCGCCGCCGCCCCGCGACACCGATATCGTCGGCAGCTCTGATCTTGCCGCTGCCGCCCTCGACGGCAGGTTCTGGGTGATCCTCGTGATGCGTTTTGTGGGGCCCTGGGCTGCGGAGGAGGAGGAGGAGGAGGAGGATGTAGTGGCGGTGGCGGCGGGTTGGGAGATCTCGACGGCGCCGAGGAGGGAGCTGTAGAGGTTCGACTCGTAGAGGTGCACGCCGGGGCCGGGCTTGTACTTTGACGCCGGGCCGAGGAGCTGGCCCGGGATTGCGAGCGTCGTTGTGGCCATGTGTTTGGCGGAGGACTGTATGTCAAGTTGAGACCGGACGTGTTGATTTCAGTTGTGTGCGCGCGCACCAATGTGTATCGTCCTCGTCGTCGTTGTCGGTAAAATTCTAGCGGGGCAGTCAAAGCTCCGAGCTCTTCAGTGACGTTGTCAGGCAGAGAGAACGACTCGATGCGACGGTTGATCTGCACAAAGTTTTAGCTAGCGGCACGTTCCTGCAGTCCATGAGCCAGTGCCAGTGCCAGGACCAGGTGTGGCAGGTGTGGGTGGGGGTGTGCCCACACTCTCCCGCCCCGCCGCGCAAGGACCCCTGGACCCCCAGGGTGCTAACACACCAAGCTGTGCCGAGAAAAGTTTCTTTCCAGGGGCCCCTGCCCTGACCCCGTCCGTCAATCGAATTGCCGCCATCCAATTGATCAATTGGCACGAGATGATTCGATCCGGGACCGGGTCATCCGGAGGGATCACTACTTTGATGGACCTCAACAATTCGCGTCACAGTATCTATCCCATAAAAGACGATCCATCCAGTCTGGACTAGGCGCGCCGTCACGACACCTGAGCCCCTCCCACAGCTGCTCGTTCGCTCTTTTCTATATCCTCACTCTGCCGTACACGTGCCAGAGCAGAGAAAGAGAGGCCGGATATAGAAAACCGGAAATATCCAGTGTGCGAGTTGAAGACAAGCAAAGCCATGGCGCGCCTCCTCTTCCTCCTCGCCGCCCTCGTCGGCCTGCTGAGCCCCGTCGTCTACCTGCTCGAGCAGCGCCTCGAGTCCTTCTACATCTTCGACAAGGACCACCTGCACGACCTCTCCAAGCGCGCCATCGCCGCCCACGGCAACGACACCCGCTCCGTCGTCTCGTACATCGTCGGCGAGCTGCACGGCAACCCGGCCCTCGCCAGTCACGTCAACCTGGACGAGGAATGGATCTTCAACAACGCCGGCGGCGCCATGGGCGCCATGTACATCATCCACGCCAGTCAGTAGCAGCCAGCACACACAAGACTTTATCTTAACAACCCTCCTCCCTCCCCCCCCGGTGCTTGCTCTTCCCGGCCCCGTCTTCGTGTGAAATCAAAACGGAACTACTAACACGATGTCGAATCCCCCCCCCCAGGCGTCACCGAGTACCTCATCATCTTCGGCACCCCGATCGGCACCGAGGGCCACTCGGGCCGCCACACGGCCGACGACTACTTCCACATCCTCTTCGGCACCCAGCTCGCCTACACCCCCGGCAGCTACGAGCCCGAGGTCTACCCCCAGGGCAGCGTGCACCACCTGCGCCGCGGCGCCGTCAAGCAGTACAAGATGCCCGACTCCGGCTGCTTCGCCCTCGAGTACGCCCGCGGCTGGATCCCGCCCATGCTCTTCTTCGGCTTCGCCGACGGCCTCAGCAGCACCCTCGACTTCCCCACCCTGTGGCGCACCACCTGGGTCACGGGCAGGCTGATGGTTGCGAACCTCGCCCTGGGAAAGTTCTGAGCGCCGCGTGCGTGGTGTCTTGTGTCGATGTGGGGGGGAGGGGGGCAGGGGCTTGCCCCGAGGGCAGTCTGTCATTCTTAGGTGTTCCTAGCTTGGCGTAAGGAGCTGCATTGAGCTTTCGCGCGCGCGCGTGTCTTTGAATAGATGTAGATGTTGTGCGGACGAAGGATTCGTTGCCGGTCACTTCTATCGCGTGGGCACACCTCCCGTATTTCACATGTATTAGAAAACTCATGTACATGTACACAGCCTATATTATCTAAAGCTGAAGATACAATAACCCTTGTGCTGAAGAAGTATTCACAGCGGGAAAGAGACAAGACCTCCTCCATCTGGAATACCGTCTTTCCATCTCCCATTTTATAAAAGGGCGAAGATGTGCGTGCGTAGCTGGACTCGTATCAACCCGCATCCAGCTCCCAAGCAAAGGTAGGATAGAGAAAAACTCCGGTGCTGTTACACACGAAACCAAACGCGAAGTCTGCAGCAAAGTGCTGACTGTTTGAAACATCCCTGACGCACGAGAGAAAAGAAAAGAAAAAACACGGACGCTACGGGAAGCCACCCGAGCGAGAAGGAAAAGATAAGCAACATGCATCCACGGTACAGAAGCAAATAACAAACCTCGGCACATTGTAACCCCCAGCCCCAACAGGGCAAGATAGGTAAGACCAACAACAGAGACCGAGAGATCACAAGAGCCGAGGGGGAGAGCGAAATAAATAAATCAATAGAGAGTAGCAAAAAAAAAGGAAAAACAAATGGCATGTTTTCGACGGGCGCCACTCCCGCCCGCTCGGCTCCGGCGCGGAGGAGTGGAATTTTCCACCCCCCCCCCCAAGGGCAGCGCGAGTTACTTCTACTCGTCCTGCATGAAGATGATAAACCTCGAACNCCCCCCCCCCGCCTTGGATCCCTTTCTTGGACCCGAGTGGCCCGCCTAACAAACCCGGGCCCCGAATAGATACCTGATAGGTAAGGTGCCTTGCCTCGCAGCTGCAAACCCCGGGCTGGGGCCGGTCCACCAACCTTCTTGACAGGGCTGGGGAGGGGGAGGGGGAGCATTCGAAACGAGCGCGAATTATTAGGTCGCCTCGCCCGTCGGTGGTGCAGGAAAGCAGCAATATCAAGAGTACGCAGGCTCGCAGATCCAGGCAGTCCGTCATGACGGTGGGATTTTGGGCTTCGCCTCGTATTCCCCCAAGCCCAGCTGCCTGATCGGGAAGGTCAAGGGGCTGGCTGGCCCTGCAGCCCAGGGAAAATCACATTCTTTCTGCTGCGGGTGTGCATCTTTCGATGGAACACACATGCATGCATGCAGGTTTCCATTTCGCGCCGGCCTTTCTTGCACGGGGTTTGTATTAACGCGCCGACGATCTCCGACCAGAGCCACGGGGACTAACGACACAACCGAAGGGCGTGAGGTCGCAAACGCTACTACGTCCTGCACTGTATACTGTTGGTCCCCCCATCGTCTTTCGAGATATCATCCGACAATGACACCTTGCTCCTTTTCCCCTGCAGACCGATCCTCCCCTTCCTAGTCAAACCCCCGCTCCTTTTTTTGTCTTTGAAACCCCCAGTCTTCTTTCTGCCCGGTAATTTTGTTGATTTTTCACCTCACTTTGCGACCCGCCCAGTTATTTTGAAATGCTCCAGGTAAAACACACGTGCAAAACGCAAATTTTTGCGGTTCTTCGAAAACGCCGTCCGTGATGGTATTTGTAGTGATGATGCCAAGAAGCCTGCGCCGTGTTTTGCGTGTTTGGCGGCAGCAGGGTGTAGTCGTCGTCGTCAATGGATGCGCCCCACCTTTCAACTCCGTGAAATGCGCCCAGCTCGGCTTGCCCTTCATGACGGGCCTCGTGTGTATATCGGCCGTGGCTGGGTTTGTCCTATATCGAAGCGTCTCCGCGCAGGAGCGTGCCAGATTGCTGCTGCCCAGGTGGCTTCCAAGAGTTTTTGACCTGGCGCGCAGGTTCGGTATGGCCCAGGCTTCTAGGCGAGCCACTCCTGGTCGCCTCTCGCAGGCCTCTTCATCTCCAGGACCTCATCTTCAGACTCGCTGTCCTCTTCGTCTCCAAGCTGCCCCCTGCCGGGCGATCCCACCGTCTCGTATTCATCCTCGGTCTGCTCTTCCTCGCCTCCCTCAAGGTCGTCATCCATCCACGTGAGCCCATTGGCGTGCTCCTCCAGGGGGAAGATCTCGCGCGCGTATTCCTCCAGGCCCCGAGGGCCTTCCCACAGCTCAAGGGAGTCATGCAGGCAGGTCGCCTCGAGCGCACTGTCGCCGAAATAGGGGGGCTGTCTTGCGGGGTCATCACCGCCGAGGCCGAACAATTTCTCGAGGGCCTCGAGTTGTATCCTGTACCCCTCGGGGATCTTCACATGCACGTCGATCTTGCCCCTGATGTATCGGACCGGCCGGCCCACGCCTTTCTCGAACTGCTCGCATGCCTCACGCGGGGACAGCAGCTCGTACGCCAGGGCTATGCGCTTGTCGCCCCACTTCCCCACGCCATCCTTGAATATCTGGAGGATGGCCGGGCCGACGTCATGCTCTGCGTCCAGCCACGGGAGCTTGGCGTCAGGGTGGAAAGGTGCCTGCCACACGAAGGAGCCGTCGTCCTGCATCTCCATGCAAAAGAGAGGATAAGGAAGGCTGGTGAAGTTGTTGTTGTAGATTCCGGTGTAGACGAAGGTTGCCGGCAGCCCGATCTGCTTCACATACTCCTCCACCTTCTGCTTGGGCGCCCACAGCGGTAAGCTCGGCCATTCCTCGTTGTAGGTGTGATGATCAGGCATCGAGGAATAGACATAGTGTTGAATGCCGGCCCTCTTGGCCGCGTCCGCCAGGGCCTCGCCGATCTTGATCTCGTCCCCGTAGAATGTCGTGTTGATGAAGGCGAGCTGTGCGCCTCGGAAAAGCTCCGAGATCAACTGGTGATTTACCCCTATCCCATACATGGGTCCACTCTGGGTCACATCTGCCTTCTCCGAGGTGGCGCCCTGCCGTGTGTACAGCTCGCCGACCAGCAGGGTGACGTGAGGATTTTGCCGGATCTCAGTCGCGATCACACCCTCGAGATTCCTCATCTGGGCTCTCACGTGGTACCCCACGGCAGTGACATACCTGATGAGAGAGGAGGCCTGGCGGCCTCCAGCGTTAATGATGGCAATGGTCTTGTTGGGAGACGGCATGGAGCGCTTGGCGGGGCGGAAAGTGAGGGAGTTGTTGCGTGAGTTCATGAAGGAGCCAGCCTCTGAGTAGGATGACCTCGAGTGCTTGTGTCGCCGCTCCTCAACCGGTTTCGTCCTGATAGGGATACTTTGTGTCGGGGCCTGCTGGGCAGGGCGATTCGGCAATTCTGCGTGAGGCATCTCGGATTTTGCTGAGCAAATGGCCATTCCTGAAAGAAGCCGCCCCGAGATTTCTGCTCCGCGACGTTTCTCAGTCCGTCCACCGTGTGAGCCAAAGACGCCCCAGCAAAACTGGATTTGGTTTGTCTCGGGTGGTCGTAACGATGTTGGCAGCCGATGGCGGACGGGGATGCCGTGGGTTCTTGAGCGCCCTTAAGGGTGAGCTGGTTGTGGTGAAGTTTGTGGTTGTGGTTGTGGCTGTGGTTGTTGATATATATATACCCAAGCCCGGGTTACAAAGATGTGATTGGGCCGCCAAGAGACATGCGCAGAGCGGGCAGCAGGTTGGTTTATGTATCGTTGAACGATCCCGAGGTCCCCAGGTTTTGACTTGGGAGGGGACTGATCGGAGCCAGGAGGAAGAGATAAGGTTTCCCCGTCTTCGTTTCCAAGTGCGATTCGGAAAGTGACCCTACCTGGTTCCCGCTGTCACCCACACCCTGCAAAGTTACTCGTGGGTTCGTGCGAGTGGCCTGTCAAGCTCCTGCAACCACGCTGCAGGACAACTCTGCTTCCAGGCGCGTTAGCGGAATTGCGATGGCTGAATGAGGGGCATGATACGTGTGTGCTGAGGAGCGATGGCAGGGTGGTAATAAGGCGCGTCCCCCGTGCGGAACATGTACCATCTTGGGAATGGGCAGTCGTGACACTGCCCTATTATATGCGTAATGAGAATGACGGACAATCAGGTCGGAATAGAAAAACTCTGCCCTTCGTGCAACGTAGTGCCGCAGTGTTTCTCAGGTGACAACAGGCAGAGACTGAGATAAGACTTGCAGTATGACATGCGCCCCGGGAGAATCAGGGGGAACAGTATGGAAGGGGCACCAAGAGACGACAATTATGGACTCACATATCAGACAAGACGTGGGTTTTTTTTCTCGGTTGTGAGTGCGACTGATTGGAGCAAGGGTTCGTGCAGCCTGGCAGATCTCCCGGCTTGGGGTGAGGTGGGTGTGATATCAAGTTGCGAGCTGGTTCAATACATTTGACCGAATTATGCCTGGGCGAAAGCAATGAGTTGTCGAGCGGGTTTACTTGGCAAGGCGTCTTTGAATATGCCGAATCGGGAATTACCAGAAAGGGCGGTTTGATGGCAGCCTCAAGTAGTCGGCGTGCTGAAAAAAGGGGGGGGGACCTATGACCCGGGGTAGCAGTTGGCGGCGGCCCCAGGATCGATCGGGATTGTGACAAGCACTGCAGGTACTGGGGAGCCCCGAGTCCTCAACGGCGCGAGGAGCCGGTAGGAGTGAGGAAAAAGGTCACAGGTCGCGTGCAGGAAGGTCAAGCCGGGTTGTTGCACGATTTGGCTGCGTCCAGATGAGACTCAGTCCAGCCTAGACTCGGCTACGAACCCGAGAAAGATAAGAGGCGAGACAACTGTTGGCTACGAGAACCTTGCTGGCGGAACAAGGACGGTAGGTACGTGAGTGAGCGAGAGCCTGGACCGGAGCCTGAAAGGGGCCCGAATGCCTGAGCCTGAGCCTGAGCCTGTGCGGGCGCGTGTGCGAGTGCGTTTGAGGGGGAGGTCAGTCAGGGCAGGGCAGGGCAGGACACGACGAGGGCCAGAGAGGACTGGCGGTGAAAGGCGTGCCTGGCTGGGGACGGAGTCTTTGTTCGCGTATGCCTCTTGGTGTTTCAGTGACGGAAGCAGAAGTTGCGAAGACGGACCAAAGAAAGGAAAAAGGAAAAAGTCTGCCCCCGTGGGTGGTCACGACGATAGTTCCCCAGTGGTGGTCGGGCCTGGTGGGTTGGCTGGCTGGCTGGCTGGTAGGCCAGACGTGGAGCCGCGGCAGAAAGTGGTGCGTCGTGCGGTGCGATGCGGTGCGATGCGGTGCAATGCGGTGCGGTGCGGTGCGGTCTGGTTCTTGAGGACAAATGTGGAGGACGAGGGCAGGATTAAGCAAAGTGGATATCGGGAGGTGCGTTCTCTCTAGTGTAAGTCGAGGACAGGGGATGGGGATGTGGATGTGGATGTGGATGTGGATGTGCTGTGGATGTGGATTTGGATGCGGATGCGGGTGTGGATGTAAAATACGGTACTGAGAAGGTCGAGTAATAATAATAATAAGAAGTAGTGTAGTCAAGTGTGTAGACTATCTCCCTCTGCCAGTATTCATTTCATGTCCGTCCTCGCGGCGTGGTCAGGTCCGGTTCAGACACTCGGCGCAGCTCCTGCGGTCATGCAATTATATGAGGTGTGCCCGGAGGGTAAAACGGAGAGGGTGGTGGGCAGGAATGGGAGCCGTTCCTTATCTGGCCGTCTGTGCAGGTGCTGCATTCATGTCCTTGTTGTGTGTGTGGCAGTGGCCAGCAGCAGCAGCAAGGGCCAGTAGTCAGGATAGACCAGACACAGGCACAAGCCCAAGCCCAAGCACCATGTCTAGGTGGTCTACAAGTGTCGGGATGTGCTTGGTTGGACCCTGGTGTGTAGCCCGTATCAAGCCGGACCAGCCCAGGCCAGCGGGAGTTAGTTAGTTGGGCACGATCAAGCCAGGACTAATGACAATAATAATGACAGTCACAATAAACAACCTTGGAACCTTGAAACGGGAAGGGGCATACCTTCCCCTGCCCGTGGTACTGTGTACCGCGAAGTGGTGCCGCGGTGGGAAGGCTGAGGATGTAGACTACAGTACAGACAACTGCGCACTTCCATCGAACCGCATCGGCCCAGCTAGCCCTCCACACAGGCCCGCGTCGCATCCAGGATGGACACCGTGAGGGACACCGTGATGGACACCTCTGGAGACGAGGCAGGAGGAGGGAGGGAGGGACGGCGAGACGGGAGGGAGGGGACCGTAGCAAGGAGAGGAGACGAGAGGAGAGGAGAGCGCACGAGGTTGGCATGGGCTCCGTCGATTCGACAGCGAGGTCGGGCTTTGCATGGCGAGTGTGAGGGAGAGATTAGGTAAAAGATTCCTACTGTTGGCCAGGACAGGACAGGGCCTGTTGGCATTTGCAAACCAAATCAACTTAGCGACCAAGATAAAATTCAGATTTTTCCTCTTCCTCTTGCTCTGCCGACAAGATTCAAGATTCAAGATTCGTGACTTGATGAAACGGCCTGGACGGAAAGAGACGGACAAGTCTGTGTGAGACACACAGCAAGTAGGTTCCCGGCAGAGAAGCAGGCTTGGTTGTTCTTTGTGTTGTGGGATTGAGATAGAGTATTAGATAGGCCCGAGACACCTTGTTGGCTCCCGATGGGCCCAGGCTTCGATCCATGCCGGAACATGTTGAGAGAGCACTGGAGCTTGTGGAGGTCATTTGCTTCGGGAACACCTTCCTCTTCAATAATATAAGCGTCGGTCGAAGTTCAGGCGCGATGCAGGTCAGGGAGCCAACGCTACGAACGTCTGTTCTGTTGCTGCTGCTTGCTCCTGCTGCGTCTGCGGCTCAAATGACCGGGGGGTGTAGGGGAAGGTGCGATCCTTGTACCCACGTCGGTATGTAACTTTGTATCTTTTTATCTTCTCCATTGCACACCCTCTCACTCAGCACTCACAGCACACAAAACAAGGAGCGACATTCCCACCCCGTCACGTATTCACGTAACCACCTACACTACTCAAGTCTCACCTGCTCATTGTGCTCGTCAACTACACTAGGGTAGCGACTAAGAAGGTGGGTCCCGTTTTCTGCTCAATGCACGAAGCACACCAGACTGTCTCCTCCTCCTGCCCCCCTCGACCCTCAGCCCCTCCCATATTACCTTATGTATTACCCCCCCCCCCCGCCCCAGCTTTTACATCGGAACTTTGTCGTTTTGCAATGCTGCAGTTTACGATGGCGACTGATGGAGACCATTGTGTTTCCCATTGCCGGTGTCCTGCAGCTGCGTCACGTCACCACATGCGGCGCCGGGCCATGCCCATCTCGCAATTCGCAGTGTCATCAGCCTTGCCCCGAGTCAGGCCCCCCCCGGCATGTGCAGGCCGGTCCCAGGCGAGCAAGGCTGACAGCCAATCCCACCCGCTGCCCAGCTTTTGATCTCTGCTCCTCTTATCAGCACCTCGCACCTCACGCACCTCACATCCCGCAACTGACCACTTCTGACCCGGCCCGGCCAAGAGGGCCACAATGCACGCACGTCTTTGTGTGCCAGGTGAGCTGCGAGGTACCGGCGGGTTGTACCACAGTAGGGAGGAAAGCTTGAACGCATTCCGCTTCGGGCCCATTCCTGCCGGAGCACTTCGTCCTGGACAATGTCACAATCGATTGCGCTTTGATTGCCCGCCAATATACTGACGCACCAGCAATACAATACCTCCTCCTATCGCATCCGCTGCATGCTACAATCCAACTCCGGCTCGTCCTACTGGTCCCGTTGGTCGCACGCTCAACCGATTGACGATTGATTGGTCGTGTTTTGCATGTCTCGTCTACCATGTACATAGTAGGATACAGCAGGTTGGGCACCGCCGTCATGGCCTGTTGTCACCCAGGCAATCTCGGGGCCCGCACTCCCCCGACGAGTGAGTGTGCGTACATCGGACACGGGCACTTCGTCATGGGTTCCACGAGAACCACCACCACTTGACGTTCACGACGAGCCGGCCACGTTTGGAGGAGCGGCCTAGTCCAGCCACCTATCCAATGGGCTTTGCAGCCACAGCGTAGCGTGCTAACAAGTCAAGTCCGTCTTACGTTGATGTCGACTATCTTATCATTGCCGTCTTCAACCTGAACACCAAACATCCCAACACGCCTAGAGTCCCAGCACGTCGGATCGACCGCGCCCCGTCCGTCGTGCTTGGCCCTGTGCTGGGGCTCCTGGTGGACCGGCGCTGCCATGCGAGAACCGCCCTTTCTTGCCTCGCCATAACCTCCCTGGCAGCCCGCCAACCGCCCCGAAATACAAAGCACTGCTTTCCGTTACGTACAAGTTGCCTCGACTAACGCTGCTAAGCTCAGCTCTTCCCAATAGCCGTGGGCTCTTAATGCCGTCATGAGACAGGCGGGGGCGCTGCCTTTACATAGTATGCTGCCCCTTCCCGCCAATGCGGCCTAGCCCCCCCCTGTTGATGCACCAAGCATCTCCGCGGAGGTTCTCTGCTCTGTCACTCCCATTCCTCTGGCCGCCCGTTGGCAACTTGGGGCACCCGGTCGCTTTCATCATTAGCTTCCGCACTGGACCACGGTGGCCTTGGTGTCTGACCTCCGAAAGGCAGGGGCCCGCACCGGACTTCAGATGATAATGGCGTCGCAGCACGAAAAAAACCCCTAGCCGCCCGGCGTCCTCCGCAGGAGGGGAGCTGCCGCTCCATCGTGCCGGCCCCATGGGGAAATCAAAGTCCCCAGCGAACAAGCTTCCTTCCCCAGTCCCGAGAGGACCCCCCTCCCACTAAATTGGCCTGTCATTTCAGAGATTGGCCTGCTGCGAGATGTACCGTAGATGTCCTACCACCGCCGCGGGTCAAGTCGCTACTTACGCTGGGGAAGGGAGGGGGGAGAACGCGTATTCGGCGGGGTCACTCAACCGGACTTGGGTGGTCCGCGGACGGCTACGGCGTGCTCATGTGAGCGCTGTTTTCAATCCTACAAGATAACGGTCCGTGTCGACGTGGCCTCCGCCAAGTTTGTTACTGGGAAGCCCACCGAGGACCACGACGCGACCCCGTGGAATGCCTGAATTAAACGAGTAGAGAGATGTTTCCGGCTTGTAACCGGATCTAGCCTATCTACAGCAATGCTCGCTCGGCGCGGCTGGCTGGCTCCAACTTGTACCAGGCACGGCCTCTCTTGCTCCCGGACAACAATCTCCGCTGGCGAATCACCAACCGTGCGTGGCCATCGCCTCCATATCATTACACTTATTATCCCTGGTGGTGGTAGCGCCCGCCCGTGAAGTCATAATCTGTGAAGTTGATGGCAGAGTAGTCGAAGGTGCTCTCGTCGCCCATCCACTGGTCAGTGCCGGACGCCGAGCCAAATGTGGCGTTGGCACGGATGGCCCTTTCCAAGGTGCACCAATCGATCGTCTCCATCGCGTCCGTCGCCTCCGGCACCCACGTCGCTTCCATGCTGGGGTCGGCCGTCACGATCCCGCCCGCGAAGCCGCCGTACTTGTCGAATTGTGGTGGGGACCCAGTCGAGGTGTTGAATGCACCTCCCTGGCCCGGCACAGACGACGCTGGGCCTCCTGGGAGGTCAGCCCTGGCGCTCGCGACGGTGGGTGAGGGTCGGGGGTTGGTCCCGTATAGGCCCGCGGGGTGCCGCTCACCGTCGATCCTTAAGCTCTCCAGGGGCGGGTAATAGGATGATGATGCTGGGCCAGGCTCCTGCTGCGGCCTCGGGGCCTGAGCCTCCTCGTCCAGCATCGAGACGGACTCGCCCCTCGCGGCGCGGCTCCTCTCGATCTTGCGGAACATGACGGCGAGGACCTCGGGCGCCTTCCTCACCTCCGGCGCGGCGACGGCGACCTCGGTCCAGATGCGGTACGACCTCTTGAGCGCCCCCATGAGCTGCGCCTTGCTCGGCAGGACCGTGTCCTTCCTCGTCCAGTCGAAGTCGCCGCCGGGCTCGGCGTAGTGGTCGTTCTGGATGACGAGGTAGACGACCATGGCCGCGAGCAGGATGTCGTGCATGGCGAGGCTCGAGACGAACCACCCGTGCTGGCTCAGCAGGCCGCCGGGCTTGGCCGCCTCGAAGACCGTGTTCTGGTACTCGAGCAGCGCGAGCCCCGCCAGCAGGCACCTCCGCCTCGAGTAGTCGTGCTCCCTCCTGGGCGCCCTCTCGACCAGGTACCGCCGGTGCAGCACGCAGATGGCCTTGTGGTAGAGCGCCGCCAGGCCGAACCGCTGGACCACCAGCGAGGGGGGGTCAGCCGCGCACTCGCCCAGCGGCTTGACCTTGAGGAAGTCCGGCATCGCGTCGAACTTGGCCGCCAGCTGCGTGTCCAGGTCCATGACCTCGTCGTACTCGGGCTCCGTCAGCGCGTGTGCCTGCCTCGCCACGAGGCCGAACAGGTTGCAGATCCCGGCCTTGAAGGTGGGATATGTCATGATGGTGTACTCCGTGAGCGGTCTCGCCGGCGGCAGCTCCTTGACGTCCAGGTCGAAGTCCTCGTCCCTGAGGTTACTCGGCGGGAGGGTATCGCTCTCGATACCGTGGATCACTAGTGAAATGTCAGACCACACATACATAAGCTGCTGAGGCAAAGAAACAATTGCAGATGTGGCCGTGGCCAGCGTCTCAATTGTTCTTGCCGGTCGGAATCCCCGCGCGCTTCTTTGCACCCTGGGGATCACTTCTCGAGATCTGTTCTCGAAGAAGTGAAGGATCCTCTCCTTTCAATTTTCCAGATTCTCACTTACTACTCGGCAAGCCCAGATGAAATGCCACCATCAGGTCGATCTGGATGGCCTGGTTCCACAGGCGCCTGCCCATCTCGGCCTGGAAGGGCGAATGCGGCGACCCAGGGAGCTTCGTCGCGTCGCGGTGCATGCCCATCTTCAGCATGATCCGGATGCACACGCCCGACAGCAGGTAGCAGTTCATCTGCGACGTGCGGTTGATGAGGAACTCGGCCTCGACGTACAGGACCAGCGGGATGCAGGTCAGGGGGCCCGGGGTCGAGATGCCATACTGGCCCTCGTGGGTCGAGTGCGTCAGGGCGGCTCCGGCGGCGGCGCGGTACCGGCGGAAGCGCAGTATCGGCGTCAGCGGGATGTTGTCGCTGGCGAGCTCGTGCGGCGCCATGGAGTCGCTGAAGAAGATCCCCAGCGCGAAGATTATGTACAGCAGGGCGATGTAGTCCATGTCGATGCTGGGCGAAGCCGGGTTCACCCAGAAGTCGTTATACTGTTGTTGGTTTGGTCAGTGCTGTCTTATAGAGAGGGTGGTCTCTATTGGGCATTTGGCGGACTGCAGGACAAGAGATGAGGGGTTCATGCATACAAGTCTCGTGAATATGGGCCTGTGGATAACGTCTGTCAAGCCCTGCAGTCAGTAAACTCCTCCTGAAACCGACATGGGGGAAAACCAACAACGGCACGTGAGGGCGGGCGGGGAGGGGGCCAACGTACGCTGCGAGGCCGTGTGCGCGGAAAAGTACCTCATGACCAACCGGTCGGCGATGTGCTTCGGCGGCAGCATGTCCAAGAGGTCCTGCCTGCTCCTGGGCGTGGCCCTGTCGCCGCCGATGAGCATCGCGGGCGAGTCCCCGTCGCTGAAGGTCTCGGGCGAGTCGCCCTCCATCTCCGGGCTGTTCTCCTCGTAGTCAAAGTAGCTCTTGAGGTCCTCAATCTGCGGGGCGCACGTCGCGTCAGCTTCGTCTGGGGCCGTCCCGTCCTGCCAATACTTTCCCGGCGTGTAACATAGGGGATTGTTGAAGCAACTGCCTCCCCATCCTCCCCACTTCCTTTCACCATGAGGTGCAGGCACTGTGGTGTGTGAGGAAGAGAGAAAAGAAGAAGAAAAAAAAAGCATACATCACCCAACATGGCCATGAAATGCGTAGCCCCCACATAGGTGTGGCTAGCCCTCGCCCCGATGCCCTTGACGACCTGGCCCCCAGAGGCCGAGGAGGAGGAGGCAGCAGCAGAAGCAGAAGCAGAAGCGGCGGCGGCGGCGGCAAATCCGCCGCGGTCGCCGGCCGCCGTGCTGTCAGGGGACGGCTCCCGCACGCTGCTGCCGCCGTCGCCGCTGCCGCTGCCGCCGCCGTCCTCGACGAGCATCTCGCGGACCATGCCCTCGAGCCTCTTGAGCCGGGCGGCCATGCTCTTGGGGGCCCGCTCCCTGACCGGCCTCGGCGCGTACTTGCACAGGTCCGCGCGGGACTTCTTGAGGCAGTTTGTGCATGGGCTGTGTGAACTGTCAGCGCTCGTGGTACCGAGGAAGAGTGTATGTGTGTGTGTGTGTGTATTGTGGCGGCCTTGTGAGTCCCGTGATCTTACGTCGTGGCGCTCACCATCGATCGTCTCATAACTCCTCCCCCTTGCCGTCATTTACGTGACTGGGGAATGGCTAAACCGGAACACTTTGCTTTCCCCTTGGGATACCGTGAAGGAAAAAGGGGTGAAATAGAGAACGAGTATATAAACAGGATTACTTGTTGGAAGAAAGAGAAATACTATATAGGATCGTGGCATATTTAAAAAAATATATATACAAAGGAAGGTGACTTACACTGCTCTGTCGCACTTTAACTTTGACACCCGGCACGGCGCGCACGAGAGGAGCACCCTCGATCTCTTCGGCGGGGGCGTGTCCCCGGCACCGGCTGGTTGCTGCTGCTGCTGCATGCTCGCCTGGTCCGTATTATCATCATCCATCGTGCTTCCTATCGTAAGATAGATCCTCTACTCTAGAAGAAAAAGGGGAAAAAAGAGTCGGCAAAGAGGGAAAGAAGCGAAGGCGGGAGGGTCTTTGATGGCGGAGCAGGTCGGTCTGCTGCTGCCGCTGCTGCTGGTGCTCGATAGAGAGAGGGTTTCTCGGGTCCGTCTTTCGCCCTTCGCTCTCACTGCCCAAGCGCCGCGATGCGGCTGCTGCTGCTGCGCCCGTTCGCAGTCTCAGGGGTAAGGCAGCTAAGGTTAGGTGCCCGGGTGGGAAGCCCCGGCGGGCCGGGATTGGCGGGGAGCCCGACTGTGCGGGAGGGCGTGATGCGAACCAAGTATGTGTGTGTGTCTCCTGTGTGCATGTGTGTGTTGCTGCGGACAAGAGAGGTGCGCGCTTCTCGGGGACACTATATTGTTTTATGGGAAGGGTATCCACTGTGATGTTTATAGCGTTGCAAATATAACCACAGGGACCTTTCTCTGTTCATGCGAGAAGTGAGGCTTGGGCTCGGATTACCCCTAGAAAGGCCCAGCCGTAGGGGACGTGGTGACGAAGCTCGCTGCTTCAGCTGGCATGGAGATAAGGCGTCAGGCTCGCATGACTAAGCTGGCCAGAAAGGGACAAGGCTGTCTGCCCGGCAGTTGCTCTCTGGACCAACATCGATTTCCGGTTGAGATGCCATCACTACTGATATGTGAAACTGGATCACTACAACTTCGCCAACAGGTTCGTCTTGACCGAGATTTGGTGGCTCACAGGCCCCTGCGCACCCAACATGTCCTTCGCTTGAGCCCTGGTGCTTGTGGCTTCAACCCCATGCGGCACTGCTGTTCACCGTCACCGGCAGACACCCACCACGCACGCGGTCTGAGACCGCGCTTAACTGCTCTCAACAGAGCTTATCTTCACGGCAGAGCATGGCCGTGGTGGCAGATTCGACATGCACGGTCTGACCGATTCCCTGAGTCCCCTTGAGACCATGATGCTCGTAAAATCCAGCTGGTTTTCCTCCCTTCCCCAGGCATGGTCCGTTCGGCACCGGGAGATAGAGCCTCGGTACTCTCACGGCCAACCGCTGCTGACCGGATTTCGCCTGATAAGCCACCAGGTAATGATTTGCGGTTTCCATTGCAGCCCGCTGAAAGGCGGAAACGCCACTTGTTTGGGTATCATAACATCCTTCTCCTCACATGTCCGCCTCAGGTCGAAAACGAGTCTGGGAGCCTCTCAATGACGTACTTGCCACGGCCGACCGAAAGTATGGGGACTCCGGGAATCTTCCGCAGCCTGCGTTTCAGGTCTCGATCGTTTGTGGCGACGATGTAGATCCGGTTCTTCATACACCTGTCCACGATGCCTAATGGCGTCAAGTCAGTCTCTTTCACTGCCCCGCACGACTGTGGGAGTGTTGCTCGACATACAGTCATCTGCGTATGTGCCGCTGTGCACGGTGTCACAGGGCAGGCGTTTCCATCGCTCATCCCTCGCTATCCGGAGAGCGATGCGATACTTTGGCCCAAGCTTCTCGAGCTCAGCCATCACGCAGGAGGTGATAATCACCTCGACCTTGGCGTAAAGTGCCTGGCAGGGGTTAGCTGAGTGTTAAAGGATGAGCTCCTGGCTCGAGTTTGGAGGGCGGAAGGCCACTTCTTTGGTCGAACCCCCATTCCTTCTGTGAATTCCAGGGAGGCCGCTCATAAATATCATCCTTCGGGGCTGCTTACGTCCATCATTCCTTCCAGCATCTCAATCTTTCGCGAGACGGTGTGGGAAAGAAAGTTTGTGTCCACGATGACTTGGTAGGGGGGTACGAGCGCGGTGTTATGCTGGAAGAACATCGACGAGGGCGCCTGTGGGATCTCGCGGACTGTGTGAGGTGTCTGTGGTCAGCGGCATTGTCTTGGTGGCGGTCGGGGCGTGGCTGTCGAGGGTTGGAGGGCATACTGAGCTCTCCATTTGCGGTGGCCTTCTTCTTTGTTTCTTGAACCTTGTCGGCCTTCTCGCGGTTCTCCTTGACCCTGTCATCGCGCTTGCCGATGACTCGCTTGGTTTGCTGTCGGACACACCTGATCAGCGTCGTTGCCTGGGGGAAAACGGAACTTGGGTGGGAGCTGGCGGACGAGACTAACAGCGAACTTTCTTGTCTTCTTTGCGACGCCCATGGTGCGGGCGTTCTGAGCTTAGGATGGGTAGTTTCGTTGTTGGTTGTGAGTGGGAGTTGTGTGGCGGAATAGACGACAACTTGGGTGGATATCGAAATGCGACTGAGAAGGCTCAAAAAAAACCCATCCAACTCTGGGCAGGCAACGGATGACAGCCGAGAGACGGGTCCGCGGGGGTTTTGGATGGTCTGTGCGCACAGTGCATCTCAAGTATGTAGTCTATCTGCACCTAACCGGTGGTGGTGGTGGTTTAGCTGCAGGAGGGCGTGCGTCTCCAACGCATTGCATGGGAGGAGGCCGTGCACGCCCGCCTCGTCCTGTCAGCTTTGTACGCCCACTGGCCCAGCGACCATGATCAACATCACAGGTCGCATTCCACGTCAACATTGGCGTTGTCTGGGTATTCTGGACAGGTCGCGTCGCAGGTCATGCAGAGCTCTCTCTCTCCGCACGTTCTGGTACGGAGTGGGTTCTATGGGAGACCACCACTCAATTCTCAAGACAGTCACTGACTACTTTATTATCTAGGAGGTACTTATGTAGTAGAAAACAAGGGATTCCGTCATTTGATGCAACCAGCGGCTTCTGTAGTCTTGCCGTACACGAGACAGGGGTGGAGATCCCAAGGGACTGGGCCGTCAACTGGACTGGCGCCACCTCACAAACACGAGCAGCGCACCCCCCCTCCTCCCACAAGTAGTACCAACATGTGGTATTGATGCACAGCCAGCACTGTGGTACCCCATGGAATGTACTCTGTCGACCCCCTTTTCGCCTGCAAACCTTGCGTGCTGCTAATCCTGTTCCTGTTGATGGGACGGTGCGCTGCTTCCTCCAACTGGTCCAGCCCTTCCAGCCCTTCCAGCCATTCCAGCCCTTCCTGCTGCGCCGAGGTCGCCTGCCTGCTTTGGCTGCGGGTCCCAATTCCCTCTCCACTTCTCTCCCCAGATCCTATCAGCCCAAGGGTTGTCGTCCTGAACTGAACAAACGACGACGAGGACAGGCAGAGGACAAGCCCTTTTTTTTTGGGTGTTTTTGGACCCTCCCCTTCAAGCATCGCCTTCTCATCAATATTCCATTCCACTCCCGTCCAAGCGCTGCTTCTTTGTGCCACTCGTCGGCCACCACCACAACCACCACCATCGCCAGTCACGCGCACCAACAAGTCGTCCTCCCCGACTTGCCTCGTTACGAGCCTTGCACAGCCGCACAGCCGCACACGAGCCCAACCACATCGCATTCCGATCGAGCACGGCGTCAGACTGGTTCGCACGACTCAGCCAGTCTTTTGCACGTCTTCTTGTGCTCGTCTCTTGAAATACCACCAACTCCTTGATTCACCCCGTGGATTCCGCCTCCACCGCGGCTCGGCCAGAATGAGGAGATCACGGCTTTTTTTGAAGCGCTCTCTGCTTCTGTCCACCACGTTGACGCTGTCGCTCCTGGCAGCTGGCGCTCTGGCTCAGGATGATGCGACCACTTTGGCAGCAGCCACCGGCGATGCCACCACCACCGCCGATGACACCGCAACGGCCACTGCCACTGGGACTGAAGAGATGCCCACCATAGGCCAGACGTCGGCCAACGACGGCGACTCCACCACGTCGACCTCGACCTCATCCGACGAGCCAACCGCCACCAGCGACATGCCGAGCCTGTCTACGAGTGATAGTGATTCTGGCATCAACTCGGACATGCCCACCATCAGCACTCCCTCGGCCGGAAACACCGCCATTCCCACCTACCCTGCGCCGAGCGTGCCCCCTACGCAGAACGCCCCTTACATGCAGGTCTCCACCCTTCCTGACGGCACCGTCTTCATCTGCGTTGGTGCTGTGCTGGGCGCCTTCGCCCTCGCCCTCCTGCTGTGGCGCGCCATCATCGCCTGTTTGCTCCACCGTTCCGTCGAGAAGGCCGCCATGGCCCAGCATCTTGGCACCGACAAGGCTGCCTTCCCCGCGCCCCCCGCCCCTTTCTACAAGTACACAGACCAGGACTCGTCACAAAACGTCAATTCCGGACGAGGCGTGCGCAGGACTACCAGGGGCCCCATCCCTTCCTCGACTCCTTCACAGACCAATCTCTTCTTCTCGCCGACCGCAGGCGGCGGCAACCGCGATTCGGTCTACCGCGATACTCCAAACCGGGACTCATCGTACAGGGACTCGCGCTTCCTGCCCTCGGGATTCTACGCCGCAGGCACGTCCTCTCCACAGAATGTGGAAGGTCACGGCCACAGCCAGTCGATCAGCATGACCAATTTGCGGCCTGACTCTCACGGGCACCCCCGCGCCGTTTCCAGCCACAGCCCTCCCGAGTCCCCCGGCTTCGGACCTCAGAGGACACCACTGCACCGGAACAACATGAGCAGCAGCAGCGTCAATCTCAACGCACCGTCACAAGGCGGACGGGCGCCGAGTGCCTTCCTAGACGACCTGCTGGGTGAGCACCCGGAGATGTTCCCGCCACAGGGGACAACGCCTGACCCCAGGCCGGGCTCTAATAACGCCAATCATCCGTACCGGCAGAGTGGGCGCTTCTAGTCGGACGCCCCTATCCCTTGCCTAGACTCAAAGCTGTCAAAGGTTTCAGAACAGAGCGGGGAATCCCACGGTGCGGCGGCCGCGGCGGCGGTACGTAACAGGCCCGCGGACCTGGCTGGGGATGATAGCGAGGAAACCTTGTGCGTGAGAGAATAGTTCCTTCAACGCCGACATGCGGCAAGACGGAGGCTAGCACATGCGGCGTGGGCCGGGGAGCATCGCACGGGAACAAGAGCATCACGAGGCCTGCCACGGCACCACGATCACAGGATTCATGCTTATACATGCCTCCACTGGCAAAGGCGCAGGCATATTGCTCGCTGGAGCAATGGGAGGCTTTTCTGATTTGACAATGGCATTTGAGAATGGCGTTCGGGGAGTTGGGTACCATCAAGCATCGGCTCGGCTTGGTTTGCTCTTTCTTGCGTATCAACTTTGAAAACAAAAGACATAACCTGGCACATTACTGCCCCTGCTACTACTACTTCTACTACTAATGGTATTCTTCTTCTTCTACTACTGTCACTACCCACAAATGACCTACTCGACGTTTACCAAACTTGATGCTCGAGTGACTTGTTGTTCAGGCTCAAAATAAGCAGAAACAATAATTGGGTTGTTTTCGGGTGTGGCTTGGGCCCCGTCGATTGACACCTGCCAGATGCCAGATGCCAGATTCGCGGCAACAAGCATCAGCCAAACAAACCAACCGCCTCACGTCGCACACGCGGCAACCGAGCGCATCTAACGGGTGGTGGGGGGCTGGTTTGTTGTGTGTGACGATGCAACGCCCGGCCCCTTGTTCTTGTGGTATATACTTTTGCGCAGCGGTAGTTTATTTCCCGGTTGAACCCCACGCACGTCATTGGAACCCGCTGGCTCTTGTTACACGGGCCCGGACCCGGAACCCCAGCCCGAAGATGAGGGAAAAAGAAGGAAGAGAAAAGAAAAGAGAAGAAGAAGAGAAGAAGAAGAAAGAAAGAGAGAAAGAAAGAAAGAAAAAAGCAAGGCAAGGCGGTACTGAAGATGAGACGAGACGAGAGCGGAAGAGGGAAAAGGAAAAGGAAAAACAAAAACAAAAACAAAAACAAAAAGTTTCCTGCACTGTTTTGCTGCACGGTCTTTCGGGTTGCACAGCACATGGACGGTGGCGGGGTGGAGGGGGTGTTGATAGATTGACGGAGATATGTGTACGACATTACACACACACACACACACACACAAACACAAACACACACGGACGGGAGGGTTTTGCGAACCAGCTAATCCACCCACCTACCTACCTAGCCCAGGCAAGGCAGTTGTGCTGACCGTTTGCTGACGGCCGCTGCGGCCTTGATTGAGCTGCACGGACGAGACGAGACGAGACGAGACGGTCGGTCGGACCAGGGCTGTAAGATAAAATATCACGACACACCCAGCTTGTATGGCAACATTGTCTTCCCGCCGCTCTTCCCCCTCACACACACACACACACACCTTCGTTCTTTCGTTCTCAGGACATTGTCATTACAAATCAAGCTCAGGGGCGGGCGGGAGGTATTATCAATCCAGGCCGGGCTTATTCATAGGCAGACTGCAGTATGTAGTGATGCAAGCCCCGACGCGGACGGACGGACCGGAACGATGATGGGGAAGTGGTGGGTAGGTAGTTGTGTGTGAGTTGATGATATCCATATACTGGAACCTATCTATGTACACCGGGGCGCCATGAAACTTTGTCTCCGTCGTTACACATCACCACCCATCCCAGGTCGCTCGCTGGTGTCGATATCCGTACCAACATGATATATTAAATTACCGTTTTTCATTCTCGGCGAAGAAGAGAGGGATCTATGCCAACCGAGCTCATTAAGTATCTACGCTTCCGCTCCCGTCATATATAATATGTATGTATCTGTTTCCCGAGGATGAGAAGGGGGATTACAGAAACACACGACTATGCAATGGCCCAGCTCAGGTGATGAATGCATGCATGCAGAAACAAACCGCTCTCCGACATGATGTGATGGGAGATAAAAAGGTGGCGGGCGACACACCGGTGTCCTCGTGTGAGCCCGGCTCCCGATGGGCGGCGGGCAAGGAAAAAAAAACTCACGACTTCTCATCATCCCAGCTCCTCACCCTCGCGACAGCCCCACCACCACCGGCAGCAGCAGCACCCTCGCCCTCCCTCTCCGCGGCCCGGATCCCCTCCCTCGCGCCGCGTATGTCCTCGAGCCTGATGCCGCTGCGCTCGCACATCCCGCGGAAGATGCCGCCCTCGCGCGCCCACAGCTCGAGCGGCGGGCCCAGCTCCGCGATGCGGCCCTGGTCCATGACGCAGATGCGGTCGTAGCCGACGATGGTGCGCAGCCGGTGCGCGATGCACAGCAGCGTCCTGCCGCGGAACCCGGACGCGATGGTCGCCTGGATCTTGTCGTCCGTCTCCATGTCCACCGAGCTCGTCGCCTCGTCGCACACGATGATCTGGCTGCCGCGCACGAGCGCCCGCGCCAGCGCCATCAGCTGCCGCTGGCCCAGCGAGAAGTTGAGCCCGTCCTCCTCCACCACGCTGTCGAGGTGGATCCGCGACGGGTCCTTGGCGGCGCCGGCGGCGCCGGCGGTGGGCGAGTCGGGCCC